>JAOVVH010000012.1:1899830-1910580 GCA_028566435.1 Scorpiodoras heckelii
AGGCCCTACACCATACTAATAAATTATTGTGGTCTAAAACCAGGTGTTTCAGTTTCATTGTCTAACCCCTGTAAATATAAATATAAACAAAGAAATTTAGAAATTGGTGCCTGCAGCACACTCAAAAACATTGGGACAGAGGTATGTTTACCACTGGGTCACATCACCTTTTCTTTTAATTATATATTAATAATTTGGGAATTGAAGATACTAACTGCTGCAGTTTTGCAAGTGAATTTTTGCCCATTCTTGCTGTATACAAGACTTGAACTGCTCAACAGTCTGTGGTCACTGTTGTCTGATTCTCCTCTTCATAATGAGCCATACATTTTCAATAGGAGACAGATCTGGACTATAGGCAGGCCTGTCAAGCACACGCACTCTACGTCTATGAAGCCACACTGTTGTAACTTGTGCAGAAAGAAGCCTGGCACTGTCCTGCTGAAATAAAACATGGAGATCCTGGGAAAAGACACAATTGTAATGGCAGCATATGTCTCTCCAAAATACCAATATAATCCTTCAATGGTATTTTCACATATATGCGCAGATGACCCATGCCGTGGGCACTGATGCACCCCCATGCCATCACAGATGCTGGTTTTTCACTTTTCATTAGTAACAGTCTGGATGGTCTTTTTCATCTTTGGCACATAAAATCTGACGTACATTTTTCCCAAAAACAAGCTGAAACATGGACTCATCTGACCACAGAACATGTTTCCACTGTCTTTCAGTCCATCTCAGATGACAGGCCTAGATAACTTGCTGGTATTTCTGTGCAACATTAATATATTGCTTCCTCTTTGCATAATACGGTTTCAGGATGCATTTCTTGATGTAGCGATGGACAATGATTTTGCAAAGTACTCCCAAGCCCATGTGGCTATGTCCATCAGTGTAGCATGATGGTTTCTCAAACAATACCACTTGAGGACTCGATGGTCACTCACATTCAGCAGCGGTGTCCACCCTTGGCCTTTACGCACTGAGATTTCCCCTGACTCCCTGAATCTTTTCATGATATTATGAACAATAGATGGTGAAAGACCTAAATTCATTGCAGTCCTGCACTGAACCACAGCCCATCCTTGCTTGCAAAGACTAAGTCTTTGGTGGATGCTCCTTTTATACTAAATCTTGATGACCTCACCTGTTACCAGTTAAACTGTTCATTGTGGAACCTTAAAGAACAGAGTTTCCAAATATTTGATTTCTGTTATGTCTATACACACTTGCCTCGGGGTTGTTAACATTTTTTGTCCTGTCACCTTATTTTGAACAAGCGAGCAACAGTTTAATATGTATGTTTTCACACCCAACCTTTCCCTCACATTGTTCAGCAAATATGCTTTGTAATTTGTTTAATGATGTGCACTTGTGCATGTGAACTATACGCAAGTCAACAGCAAACAGACAAATAGGACTTGTCAATATTTAAGAAAGGCTACTGAAACCTAAGCTAATATTAACTGAATTTTATACCATGACAGGACTCACAAGTGTTGGTTTCTCTGAAGCAGTGTGCAGAAATTTGGCTCAGATTATGAAGGAAAATTAAAATGATGAACTAATCAGTGTGGAAATTGTTTGATTGAGTTTACGTTATGTGCTCAGCTTTGTATTAGCATCACTGGCTGTTAGCAAAGCAAGCTACACACAAGCACACTAACCAGAGGCGCCGACAGTCTCTGCTACTTCCTTCCACACTTTAATGTGTTTTAAAATGTCTCTATATACTTTTAATACAAGGTCACATATAGCATAATATTATGAAACATATAATACTATATGTGGTTCTTCCATTTTACCCATTAAACAGTAAATGGGAAGGAATTGCAGGGGGGTAGCTAAAGCTGTGAGTGGGGAACTATAGAAACCTTAGGCCACTAAAAAATTTTATTTTATAATTTAACCACTTCATATTTGCAGGGAATGGAGAAAATTTCCACTTCACTTGCTGCTGTTGCTGAAATCCTGCTTTCGCATCATACATACGTAGAAAATTCATGGTCATTTGTTAACGTAGGATAGACTTAAATCATACTCACCTGAACTGTTAAAATTTTTTTTTCCTGGTTTTGGATTTTACCTCGTAACAAAAGGTCTCAGTTATGATTTTTCTGGACAAGTAAACAGATTTTAATAGTTGGTTCATGTGAAATTTGCTATCAGAATAAATTTGTCCGGATTTACAAAAAAAAAAAACCTTGCCTGTAAACACAGCCATTGTTGCAGCTGAAAAGCAGAAATAATGAGCATAATCAAAATTGTCGCTGGAGCTAAAGACACACACACACACACATCTTGACTGGGTCATTAGCTGCTTAATTAACATTCGGTGTTAATGCCTTTTCAGTGAGAAGCTAATTGCAGATCGAAGTGCATAAGGGCTGCATGGTGAAATTTGCAGAGTGTGTGTATGTTATGCGCCAATGTGTGCCTCCAGCATGACTGAGAAAGTGCTGTGTCAATTAGACATAATCTACCTCTCTCTCTCTCTCTCTCTCTCTCTCTCTCTCTCTCTCTCTCTCTCTCTCTCTCTGTTACATAAGCTCTACCATTCTTCCTACCTGCCAGCTTACGCAGCAGCACACTCAGCCCAAATGGTGTGCATCTGTCTGTCTGAATACACGCTTGAGCAGAGGCTATAATCATGCTGAATGCAGGTGCAAAGTCACGGTGCTAATCTTACACAATGACATAAATGCTATATTTATTTAGCCGGAATGAAACAAGTGGCACGTCCAGCCCTAATCACAAACGTGCTGAAGAACAGTCTATTTAACAGCTAACAGTTTAATTAGCAGAAAGAGTATTTTCAAACGAAATGGATTTAATTGAGATTATACACACGTCACCTAAAACATTAAAACCACTGACAGGTGAAGTGAATAACATTCATTATCTCATTACAGTGGCACCTGTCAAGGGGTGGGATATATTAGGCAGCAAGTGCACAGTAATTTCTTGAAGTTGGTGTGTTGGAAGCAGGAAAAAATGGGCAACCTTAAGGACCAGAGTCACTTTGACAAGGGACAAATTATGATGGCTAGATGACTGGGTCAGTGCATTTCCAAAACAGCAGGTCTTGTAGTGTGTTCCTGCTGTGAATTGATTAATATGTACCAAAAGTTGTCCAAGGAGGGACAACCAGTGAACTGGCAACAGGGTCATGGGCACCCAAGGCTCACTGATGTGTGTGGGGAGTGAAGGCTAGCCCGTCTGGTAGTAACTGAAAAAGTTAATGCTGGTTATGACTGAAAGGTTTAAGAAGACACAGTGCATCACAGCTTGCTGCTTATGGGGCTGCATAGCTGCAGACCAGTCAGAGTGCCCATGCTGACCCCTGTACACCACAGAAAGCACCTACAATGGGTACGTGAGCATCAGACCTGGACCATTGAGCAATGGACTGGTCTGCTGAATCATATTTTCTTTTACACCATGTGGACAGCTGGGGGGTGTATGCATCACTTACCTGGGGAAGAGATGGCACCAGGATGCACTACAGGAAGAAGGCGAGCCATCGGAAGCAGTGTGATGCTCTGGGCAATGTTCTGCTGGGAAACCTTGGGTCCTGGCATTCACGTGGATGTTACTTTGACATGTAACACCTACCTAAATATTGTTGCAAACCAAATACACCCCTTAATGGCAATAGTATCACCTAATGGTAGTGGCCTCTTTCAGCAGGATGATGCACCCTGCGCCACTGTAAAAATTGTTCAGGAATGGTTTGAGGAACATGACAAAGTGAACAAGGTGTTAACCTGGCCTCCAAATTCCAAATTGCTGGACAAACAAGTCAGATACATGGAGGCCCCAGCTCACAACTTTCAGGACATAAAGGATCTACAGCTAATGTCTTGGCGCCAGATACCACAGCACATATACAGAGCTCTTGTGGAGTCTATGTCTTGATGCGTCAGAACTGTTTTGGTGGCACAAAGGGGACCAACACAATATTAGGCAGGTGGCTTTAATGTTATGGCTGTTCAGTGTACATAAGGATGACATTTGTATATTGTGATCATATATCCATCCACCTTCAGTTGTATGTTTGTATTTATCAGGGCCTAAATAACAATTGACATTGTTTGGTCCTCTTACAATTTATATAAAGAAATAATAATAGGGTGACAGCAAACAAGGACACAGAGTGCCATTGGATGCAAAGGACAACACCACCCCCTTGTGGAAAGTTTCTGGGTGCTGAATGTGAGTGAGTGAGTGAGTGAGTGAGTGAGTGAGTGAGTGAGTGAGTGAGTTACAAGCCAGGTCAATTAGATGCTTTGCATCTAAAAAAAACACAACAGATTTCAATATGTAGTAAATTTTTACCCCAAAAAATAAACATTCAGAAATAGGTGGGAAAAAATAAGTGCACTCTGTAACTTCAGTGACATTTATAACTTCTTCTTTACAATATAACAGAAATTCAGTTCTTTTATGTTTGAGAGGATTCCTTTATGCACAGCTCTATTTGTTGGGGAAAAATTACTACAAATTGAAATTGTCCTGTTGTTTCTTTCTGTTGTCTCCTGAACCTACCCAGTTGTTATTGTTATTTACTGTAGGTCCTTTAGTAACCCAGAGCCCTCATCATTGCATCACCACTGCCCTATATCTATTGTTGAAGGAACTGAAGGATGATGTAGCCTACCTTCTTTTTCAGCCAGACTGGTTAGGTTCTTGGAGCTTATTCTGGCTGAGATAGAGAAACAGCTGATTGCTGACAGCACATTTGACACCACATTGTGATTCTCGGGAACATGAATAACTCTAGCTGTCTTTGAATGACGTCTGTACATGAGCAGATGGCATGGAGTCAAAAATGATAGAAGAGTCATAGGGGAGGAGGTCTTGTGAGATGGACTGGACCATTGAGGAAGATGGACTCCAGATTCATCATAACTGTGACCATATTAAAACACTTAAATGAATTAAAACTGTTAGGAATAATAAGGCTACATTTCAGAATTGCCCCTTAATGACAGTATATATTCATATGCCAATATTTATTAGGGTTACAGTGCTTAATTATGTAGAGCCATCTATGTGCTATGTGAATTTACTGACATCATCTTCAAGTATATTTAGCATTTACATTTATACAATCTGAATGCTAAATATACAGTACATATTTTGAACATAAGTTAGTGTTTATTTTACTGTGGAAATGTTTTTGAGCCATGCTGTTCACAACAAATCATTTGATTTTGTTTCAGAATATCCTGGAAAGCAAGACGCTGCTGTGGGCGGGCGTGACAACATCTGGAATCAAGAAATTTGCCTGGAGATCACATGTGTGTTTCTGTGGCAGGAGAGGAAAATGCAGTGCCAAAGAACAAATAAGACCCCAACCTGACCTCAATCTCTTTAGTTTTCCATAACAAGTCAAAGTGCCCACTGAGATATTTTCCATGTGAAGATGATAACATGCCTCTGGTAGGGGAATAGATAATCAATTTTATTAGACTAAAACATAAGTCATGTAAGATAAAACATAAAGCATCTCTGTAATATAACAAAAAGCATATAGGCTAAAACATAAAGCATCTCTTTCTTGTAATATACACTCATCATCCACTTTATTAATAGGAACACCTGGACGCTTGCTCAGATACAGATCAAGAGTTAATGTTCAGTTAATGTTCACGTCAAGCAGCAGAATGTGGAAAAAAATTTTGTATTAAAATGTTATATTTTAACAAGGCATTTCCAAACACAGAACTGCTGAACTCAGTGATTTTTGTTTTTCACACCATTCTGTGTAAACTCTAGAGACTATTGGGGGGGGAAACCCAGGAGATCAGCAGTTTCTGAAATACTCAAACCAGCCCATCAGGTACCAACAACCATGACCCATGCCATGATCAAAGTCTGAGAGATCATGCACATAAAGAATGTATGCTACAGCACAAAGAATTTCTTTTTCTAGACCCACTGACTTACCACAAAGATTTAAGATGTGTGTTTTTAAAGTATTGTGGCGTCCGCCACTGGAACTAGAGAGTGGATTGGCTGGATTAGGTGGTCAGGGTGGAGTTATAGCACGTTTCCCAGTTTGCACTGCGTGTGAGACTCTGTTTTTGTACCTACCATGAGTGTGAAGTGTATGTTTGTCACCCCCTTCCCTTTCCCTTTTGTTAATAAGTTTCCCATTTCCTCTCCACTGTTACTGTTCCTAATAAAGTGACATTAAAAGGAGTAAAAGGGTGTGGAAAATGGATCGTTCTTGTGATGCCTTCCTAGTGCCACCACAGTATTTCTGTGCATTTAGCAAATCTTATTCGTTATTGTTCAGTCTACAGTACTTCACAGTTCTGTTTCAACAATTAAAAAAAATCTATAATATGATTTGACAGAAGTTTGCTTTTAAGTTGTTGCTGAAAAGAATTTCTTGAGCATGGGTCCAGCACAGAGAAGAACTATTCTCCAGTGGAATTGTACAGCAACACGTTCTCACCTACCAGAAGGCAGTTAGTGTTTTATTTTTCCTAAGAATTCCCTGAATTAAATCTACTGCACAACCCAGTTTTAATTGCTTCTGTGCTATATTTAGAATAATTGTGCTGAGAGCTGGTTGAAAGGCCAAAGTCCTGACAGCCTCAGAGCTGTTCAGGCAGCTAGTTAAATATAGATCTTCACAATTTCTTGCACATTGCAAACTGTCACAGGTTTCTCACTGACCGAGAGTCAGGTGACTTTTGCTAAAGCAAGGGGCATAAAAGACTTTTGAAACAGATTTTAATGGAGTTGACTCTCATAGCTCCCCGAGTATTTTGTTATTAATAAGATATCAATTTGCATTTGTTTTGTACATCAGTGAAACCCTGACAAGTTCTAGTCTTTTTCTACCAAATTAGAAAAGCAAAGTCAAAATCTTATTTTCCATAAAAGCCAAAATATTCTTTTCTATAGACAATATAATGCAAGGTAGTGATGGTAACAAGACCACATATATTGAGTCAAAATCAAGACCTTAAAGGATCAAGTCTGAGTCAAAATCAAGACCTTAATGTATCAAGTCTGAGTCAAAATCAAGACCCTAGAGGATTTAGTCTGAGTCAAAATCAAGACCTTATAGGATAGAGTCTGAGTCAAAATCAAAACCCTAAAGAATCGAGTGTGAGTCAAATTCGACCCTAAAGGATCAAGTCTGAGTCAAAATCAAGACTTTAAAGGATCAAGTCTGAGTCAAAATCAAGAACCTAAAGGATTGAGTCTGAGTCAAAATCAAGACCTTAAAGGATCGAGTCTGAGTCAAAATCAAGACCTTAAAGGATCGAGTCTGAGTCAAAATCAAGATCCTAAAGGATCGAGTCTGAGTAAAAATCAAGACCCTAAAGGGTCAAGTCTGAGTCTAAATCAAGACCCTAAAGGATCGAGTCTTAGTCAACATCAAGACCCTAAAGGATTAAGTCTGAGTCAAAATCAAGATCCTAAGGATCGAGTCTTAGTCAACATCAAGACCTTAAAGGATCGAGTCTTAGTCAACATCAAGACCCTAAAGGATCGAGTCTTAGTCAACATCAAGACCTTAAAGGATCGAGTCTTAGTCAACATCAAGACCCTAAAGGATTGAGTCTGAGTCAAAATCAAGATCCTAAGGATCGAGTCTTAGTCAACATCAAGATCCTAAAGGATCCAGTCTGAGTCAAGGCCAAGACTTTTGGATTTCAGGGTGGTCAAAAGCAAGTCTCTGGAGAAGGTGATACCGAGTCTAGACTGAGACCTAAAAACAGTCCCATCTTCATCTTCAACATTATATATCAGATAGATAGCACCAGTCAATACAATTACAATTAATAGATTAATTTTATTGTTTTTTATTAACGTGTATAATTATTTTGAGAGTATGAAAAATGGAAAGGTTTGGTCAAAAGCTGTTGATTAAGTTTTCCATACCAGTAGCTCTGACAGTAGTTCTGGCAGCTTCGAGTGTGCCAGTGAGGTTTACACTACAGCAAAGTCTTCAGGATGGAGGGCTTTGTACGTTCTTAGTTACATGACAAGCTGAGTGTTATTGTCTTGGTTTATTCTTCAAGAAGGAAAAAAAAAGAAAGGCTAGTGAGGGAACATCTGTTTATAACATGATAACATGATAACAGGAACTAACTTGTTCTACAGATGTTCCATAATGTTAATGTAGACATACGCAGACAGAAAGTTTGTGTTCTTCAGTTTTTAAAAAATGCCAATATTGGCAAAGTGCTGTGGTGTGAAAGAAATGAAACATTTCAGGATGTTCTATCATAGGCTGCATCACATCACTCTGTCATTGTGTGACAAATCTTTTGATATGAATATTTCATTTTGAGAAGAGTGAACACAGACATTGGCATTGTCATTTTGCTAGAATGTGACTTACGTGTATAGTGTTGCAAGAAATGAGGATCTGCATAAGAGTCATTCTGTCCCGCAAAGGGTTGAAGTAACTTATAACATCATCAGGGCCGTGGTGTTGTGTAATTAACATACTGGGCTGAATAATTCCCAAGTCAACAGAAAGAGCTGTAAATGACGCCCTCTTAACATTTCATAGGAAAAGGCCAAAAAAAAATTTGGGCTTGATTTTCAGAGCAGCCATTCTGCTCAACATAGTTACAGCAATCATGCCTTCTGCAGTTATGTGTATATGTGTGTGTTTTACTAAGTGTTTTTGCTTTGCTTTTACCTGCTCACCCATGTACTCTATTGCCTCATGGGAATGAACTGGGTTTGAGTTTTGTTTATCCAGTATGTGAATTAAAAAAGCTGTAAGCAAAACTGTAAAGAAATGTTTCTCCAAGAAGTCAGATATTGGTTATAAAGTAACTGACATTTTGTGTCACCGGTTCCTCTGGTGCATTTTTTGATTTATATTCAGCAACTTTGTCACTTTATCCTGGACAGAGTCACAGCGTGTGCTCAGGAACATGATGTGCGAGGTGGGAGAAACACACACACACACACACACACATTCACACACTCATTTACACTTGGGGGAAGTTTAGAATAGGCTGCCTGCACGCAAAAGTTTTTGACAATGGGAGGAAACCAGAAATCTCAGACAGAGAACATGCACAATTTCACACAGTCACAGTAACCCAGTGTCAGGATTGAACCCTGGACATTGAGGGACATTGAGGGACAATGTCCAGCGTGTAGTGGCCGTGGCTTATCAGGTCCATGTGGTGCAGTCAACTGGACACACAAAGGTGGTGTCCAACAGGAATGGAGCAAAAACACAACATTAAATTTTGTTTCAAATTGGAAAAAAGTGGTAACAGAGATGCACCAAATGCACCTTGCACCTGCTGATGATTTTTTTTTTGTTTCCTGGTCTTGAAGGGATCAAGGTTTGCAGAGGTCTCAGAGATTCAGGCCCATGAAGCCAACTCCAAATAAAATTATTTTACAACAGTGTTCTGAAGTTGTACGAACTTTTGTCAAAAGTGTGCTGTGTCTCATGGACATTACTTTGAAGCTCAATAAAGGTATTGTCTATGTGCATTCTGTTTCATTGTTTTTACTGTAACTTTCGTGTTTTTGTCCACACCTCGTACAAATATTCAAAAAACACTTAGTGAACCATTTCATTAATCATTGTTGAACATTCAAACCCTAACCCAAACCCTGATAAGCTGTTGAAATATTACACATATTCTACAGTTCAGTAGGTATGTTCATGAATCATCACATACAGATATACACTATGGACAAAAGTATTCAGGTCACTGAGTGCTGAGGCGCATAGTGCATAATAGTAACCAACACTCTGCTGTCTCAGTAACTGTGAGTACCAAATCTCCTCTGGCATTAACATCAGTACAAAAGCTGTGCACTGGATGCTTCGTGGAATGGGTGTCCATGGCCGAGCAGCTGCATGCAAGCCTTACATCACCAAGCACAATGCCAAGCTTCAGATGAAGTGGTGTAAAGTGTGTAGCCACTGGACTCTGGAGCAGTGGAAACATGTTCTGTGTACTGACGAATCACGATCCTCTGTCTGGCAGTCTAATGGATGAGTCTGGCTTTGCTGAATGTCAGGAGAACGTTACCTGCTTGAATGCATTGTGCCAACTTTAAAGTTTGGTGGAGAAGGAATAATGCTATGAGGTTGTTTTTCAGGGGTTGGCCCAGGCCCCTTAGTTTCAGTGAAGGGAAATCTTAATCCTTCAGCACACCGAGACATTTAGGACAATTTTATTACTCCAACTTTGTGGGAACAGTTTGGTTAAGGCCCTTATCTGTTCCTACATGACTGTACCCCAGTGCACAAATCAAGGTCCTTAAAGGCATGGTTGGGTGAGTTTACTGTGGAAGAACTTGACTGGCCTGCACAGAACTCTGATCTTAACACCTTATCAATCATATATGGGATGAATTGGAACAAAGATTGTAAGCCAGGCCCTCTTATCCTACATCAGTGTCTGACTTCACAAAAGCTCTTCTGGATGAATGGGCAAATATTCTCACACACCCACACTCCAACATCTTGTAGAAAGCCTTGTCAGAATAGTGGAAGGTGTTTTAACTGCAAAGGGGGGACCAAATGCATATTTATGCTTATGGATTTAAAAAGGAATGTCATAAAAGCTCCCGTAGGTGTAATGTGTAGGTGTCCCAATACTTCTGTCCACATAGTGTAGATGGACACTATATACTGTAGATAATCTGTTAGTCTACAGATACAGGGGTTAGACAATGAAACTGAAACACCTGTCATTTTAGTGTGGGAGGTTTCATGGCTAAATTGGAC
>JAOVVH010000012.1:1912288-1929197 GCA_028566435.1 Scorpiodoras heckelii
GGCCGCAAAAGGAGGCCCTACACCATACTAATAAATTATTGTGGTCTAAAACCAGGTGTTTCAGTTTCATTGTCTAAGCCCTGTAAGTGTGACAATTGTTGAATCTCAACTAATAAGCTATTGAAACTATCCAAATAAAGCTTAACCTAAATCTGATTAGCTGTTAAATTCCAATAGACCAAATATAAAGTTTGATGGCCAAAACCAGCTGATTACTGCTCAACAACAAGATTGAGTGAAGTAACGTTTGGCAGGTGTGTGGGCAGGAAATTAACAAAGTGAAGTCCTATGAGGAACTCAGTGATACTTTACCAAAACAAGAAGAGATAACTGTAAAGGTACTAGACTGGGATAAAAAACCTGCAGTGAGGAAAGTTGGCCACTTAGGAGGAAAGTTATGCATATTCAGAGATTGGTTATACACTACTTAAATCAATATTGTAGTTGTGCCATTCAGACTGTAAAAATTAGTTCATGCATCCAAGATTACCTGAAGTGTCCATGACATTGTTCAATAGTATCTGGAAAGGTACCTTCAAACAGAAGCACTTGCCTTTAGGTTTGAAGAACAAAATCGATGATAGAAAATGCTGACAGCATTTTTTTTTCTTTTCTATTTTATTCAAACTCCACTTTGTGTGCAAAACTTCTGAATTGCAAAGTTATTAGTTCTGGCTAAGGTCTGAATACCAATGAGTGTATTTTCAGTATTAAATCCTTACTATGCATGTATCTCGAGTCTGAACATACAGTAGCCTTATGAGAGTGTGCGTGGACCAAATAACCAGAAAATGTCCCTTCTTGGTAATTACACCAATTGACAGGGTCACGCCAACTTGCAAGGCAGCTCCTAACCAGGGAGGATGAAAGCTAACTAATACCTCTTCCAAGACATGTGCAGATCTGCCACTGCATCTGCTGCTCAGGCAGCGTCACAGGGCAAGTGCTAACTGACTGTCGTATACTGTATACATGATCTAACAGATGTCTAGGATAGCTCTGATTAATATGGCAGTGAATCAGCAGGCATCATAACCCCTCTCCCCACAAAAAAAGTAGGGCCAGCCATGAAAAGCTGTATATTGTGAAGTCTTACATGATATCAGCACACAATTATAATACCAAAGAGCATGCACATAAAATCTTGGATAATTTTGTGTAAGGTACATAGCATATCCCAGAATCATCCACTTCCACTCTTCAGGAAATATGTGTAGTACCAAGGGAAAGCACAAGAACTTACATTACACTTTAACACACGTTAGTTGGTAAAACAAGAGTAGAGATTTAATCTTTCTACGTCAGATAATTTTATTGTTATTTTTTCAGGTACAGATGCTAATGTCTTAATGAGAAAGGAAAATACAGGCTTATTAATTTACAATAAGAAGCTGGGCTTTAAAAGGAAGACTCTGTGTGTTAACAAATTATAAAAAATAAATAAATAGATTGAGCTAGTAGCCGTTGGCAAGGGAGGGCTAAGCAGTGGGAACCATTGGTCTCTTGCCACACCACATGTGCCTGGGTCCCAAGGTATCTCTCACACACACAAACACACACACACACACACTGCAAAGGTTGAACAAATATAAGCATTTAGTGCAATTAAATCATACAGTAAGCAAGCGATTAAAAGGGTGCGCTGTGATATCACAAACATTGTCTGCAATGCCCACTCCACCTAATAGGTAATAGTTAAAGTTGGCTCATTCAAGGAAAGCATACACAAATCAACAAAAAATAACAGCAAATACAAAATAATTTAAAAATAAACCACAGAGACCTGGAGTAATCAGAGACTTAACCCTGGACAATGAACAGAAATCAATCCTGAACTCAACCAATAAGTAAAGAAAATCAAAAGGTCATCTAATGAAAGGCAAACCAACAGGGCTGATACCATGTAACAGAATATAGAAAAGATATATACAAAAAATATAATTTTTATTTCAACAAAATTTGGCAGATAGATTGCTAAAATATTAAAAAGACCTAGGAAACACCATGGATGTGACACCTGGAATTTCTTAGTTAAATGATGCATAATAAACATAGAACCAATGCAAGGGGAAAAATACATGATAGATAACATCAAGAAAAGAAAAAATTGTGAAGGATTATCTTTCCTGGCTTAGGGATAATTGGCTATGGATCCAAAGACAAGAGAGTAACTGAGATATGGAAAGAGAAAAAAAAAATCATTCAGTTTAAAAGTTGCTTATAATCTTCCTGTTACACAAGCTTACACTGGAAGCATGAGCTGATGAACAGTACTGTCTGAGGCTAAGAAGGGATATTAAAGAGCCTTCAGTCCCAACCAGTGTGTTCAGCCATTCATAGCAGCCAATAAGTGCCAGAATGTATGTAGTGAACAAGAAACAATATGTGCTCTTAGTAGCATGTCTCATCTCAAAACACATTTCAGAACAGTCTACCTCCCAAATGTCCACCTAAATCATCAACACTGAAAGCTGTCACTAGTCCAGGCCTGTCAAATCCACCTACCACTGACTCACAACACAAGAAAAAAGTCCACTCAAGAGTGACACCCAACAATTACCAACCACTCACAATCCCCAGTCTCCTGCTGATGTTGGAGTCTGCTGCAAAAACAACTGAGCTGAAGCAGAAGCTCCAGGCCTTGGGGGGAAAAATAATGTTGTTGATGTGTTGCAAGTATTTATATTATGTACAATGTACAGGATGAAGATCTCCATGTTCATAATATTTATATGGACTCCATGTGTCTCGCAGGCTTTCAGTTTATTACAGACATAGACTCAAATAAAGAGTGATGTGTCGAAAGGACTAATTGACAGTTCACACCAATATGGCATCCAAGGCTTGTCATGTATAGTTTTTATTATGAATAGTTCTTCCAAGGCTTGCTAATATTATGAGTAGATTATACTATGAAAAGTAAATGTTTTTTCTTTTACTTTGTAGTAATAAGAATTTCAGAAAATTTGCCATTCAGATCATGATATAAATATATACAATGTCCAATGATTAAGTATTTTTGAAATTATATTACCTACCTAGATATTTCTCTATTAACTGACTCAGACCAAGGATGACCTCACCTCTAAGGTCACTCAGAAACTTTGCCACTATTTGAACATTGAATGGAAGCTCCACATTCCCTATCATCCACAGTCTGTAGGCATTGTAGAAAGAATGAATAGGACACCGAAGGAGCATCTGACCAAAGCCATGGCCTACAAACAGGAAACATTTCGGTAGATTTACTGCCAAGCAGTCCTGAGTGAAATCAGAATGACCCCCTGTGGATACACTTTAGCCACATCAAGAGAGCTGCATCAACAGCTCCTACTGCAGTAGTCAAAGATACATCTATCAAACAGCCCCAAGGGGGCCCAACGGAGAACTAACATCTATCAAGCAGCCTCAAGGGGGCCCAATGGATCCAACTTCAATTAAGAAGGCTTTAGGGACCTGAAGAATCGATCATTACTGTTATTATTATGGGGCAGCCGTGGGTTTGTGGTTAAGGAACCAGCCATGTGATTGAAGGTCACCGGTTCAATCCCCGCAACCCACAAGTCAAGACTGAAATGCCGTTGAGCAAGGCACCTAACCACCAACTGCCTCCTGGGCACCCTGAACGAGGCTGCCCATCACCCCGGGCTAGCATGTGCTCACTACAACAATGTGTGTAACTGTGTGTGTGTGTGTGTGTGTTTCACTGCACGGATGGGTTAAATGCGGAGGACAAATTCCTCTGTGTGCAAGCACATTAGGTCAAAACTTCACGTTCACTGTTCACTATTTTGTTATCTCTGTTTGTCTGTGTGTCTAAAAAGTACATATTGTGTTTATTGTTCATGACTAATGTCTGACACATTAGTATAGTATCTGTAGCTACGCCTCTTCGTTTTAACTGATGCCAAGCTTCACTCACATACACATACTGTATTTTTACTGGTCTTGATCAACCACATCACACCCTTATGTTCTTTTAAACTAGAGCTCTTTTTCTGTCTTTCTACTTACATTCTTATACCCTGTTATCACGATCCCATTCACCCCACATGTCATGTTTGTGTTCATTTTGGGGTCATTCTTTCCACGTATCTCCTGTTTGAAAATCCTTGTAAAGAGTGTGATTAAAAATCTCATCAATCCAACCTATTTGCTATCTCCTAACATCACAAAGAATGTGTGTGTCTTTGTTTTATTGGATGGCTTTCTTTTGTTTTCGTTCTCATTGTTTTATGATGTTCTGTGACTGAATATAATCTTGTTGTTCTGACACATTAAATGGATCACCGATTTTGCAGTATGACTTCGTCTCTGTGTCATCTTTGATCTCCAGCGCCTTGAAGGAGACAGAAGGGCGGAGGAGGGAATTAGCCATTTGGATCGAACCCAATTTAATTAGAAAATAATCAAATCCTAATTTGTTATATGCTGATCAGCCATAACATTAACACTTCTGACAGGTGACGTGAATAACATTGATTATCTCATTACAAAGACATCTGTCAAGGGGTGGGATATATTAGACAGTGAATAACAGTGGGCACTCAAAGTTGATGTGCTGGAATGGAGATAAATGGGCAAGCATAAGGAACTGAGCAACTTTGACAAGGGCCAAATTGTGATGGCTATACAGCTATGCCAGAGCATCTCCAAAACAGGAGGTCTTGTGGGGTTTTCCCAGTATGGAGTGCCCAAAATTGGTCCATGAAAGCGCAACAGGTGAACAGGATCATGGGCAGCCAAGGCTCACTGATGCACGCACTGACTGGACTGAATACTAACCTGTCTGGTCTGATCCCACAGAAGAGTTACTATAGCTGAAACTGCTAAAACGTTAATGCTGTCTAAGATAGAAAGGTGCAAGAACACACAGTGCATCACAGCATCACATATGGTGCTGCCTAGCTGCAGACCAATCAGAGTGGCCAGGCTGACCCCGGTCCACTGCCAAAAGCGACTACAATAAGCACCTGAACATCAGAACTGGACCATGGTGCAGTGGACCATGGTGCAGCTTCAGAGCTCTTGTGTTCAGTTGTGTTCTGTGGTCAAAGAAGTCCACATTTCAAATTCTGCATGCCTAAGATGAAAAGACCATCCAGACAGTTACCAGTGAATAGTCCAAAAACCTTCAACCTGTGATGGCATGGGGGTGCATCAGTGCCCATGGCATGGGTGATCTCCCTATATGAGTTACAACAGCATGGCTTCGTAGACATAGAGTGTGTGTGCTTGATTGGCCTGCCTGCAATCCAGATCTGTCTCCTATTGAAAATGCATGGTGCATCAGAAAGAGGAAAATCAGACAACCGCGACTGGATTGTATATAGCAAGTCTTGTATACAGGAAGAATGGGCAGAAATTCAACAATTAGTATCTTCAATGTAGTGATTACAAAGTATAATTAAAAGAAAAGATGATGTGACCCAGTGGTAACCATGCCTCTGTCCCATTTTTTTTTGCGTGTGTTGCAAATTTCTAAATTTGTTTATTTAACTTAAGAATTAAGTTTTTGATTGAAAACACTTTTAAAACTAAAATCTTAAAAGAAAATCTTTTCTTTGTCCTTTTAGGTTAGGTTCCTTTCTTTGCCTCTTAAAGGATCAAGTGAAGTGAAGTGAAGTGAAGTATTGGCCTACTGTGCTTGCACACAGAGGAATTTGTCCTCTGCATTTAACCCATCTGTGCAGTGAAACACACATTTACACACATTGGTGAGTTGAGCACACACTAGCCCGGGCCGGTGGGCAACCTCATCCAGGGCGCCCGGGGAGCAGTTGGGGGTTAGGTGCCTTGCTCAACGGCACTTCAGTCGTGACTTGTTGGTTGCGGAGATTGAACCGGTGACCTTCTGATCACAAGGTTGGTTCCTTAACAAGTGAATAAAAATATCATTGCATTTTTCGAAAGTGTCCCACCTTTTATTGGGTTTCTATATAAATGTCAATGTTTTGCTTCAAAGTTAATGTCTCCAAGATTCTAATGAACTCAATGTCACTCCTATATGAGGTGTCATCACTATGCAAGTTAAAATCCCTATCAGAGAAATAACTGTCCCTTAAATAACCCTATTTTCTAAAAGTGTACATGCTTTTTGTTGACTATTGACAATATTTTATACACTGTACACTCATGAATGACTGTAAAATGAATAAGTACTCTGCTCATTTGCTAGTGGGTGGCTTGGGGGAAAAATGCTTTTGAGCCATTTTCTACACTTGAAGGTTTGGGTATTGTTATAATTATATATAACATGTTCAATTTCATTGCTTCCTCACTTCATTAATTAACGCTTTAGAGGTTTAAACCCGTTCTAAATCGACAGGATTGAGAGTAATTGCAGTAAACATCAGTACTAATTTTGAAGGTTATATGTTGGCTGAAAATATTATCAGCTGATTTGAGTGGGGCTTAACATATTATCAGTGTTAAACAGGTGGACCTGCAGGCATATTGAGGCTGATTGTGTTGTAAGCAGCAGGTTACTGTCAGCATTAATGATGTGTTCTAAGACTTGACTCTTTCATTAACTTCAAAGCTCTATTAATGAGCTCCTGTTGGAATCCATGGGGATCTCTGCTGTCAGGGGTCAACACGTGTCAGCTAGAGAGTTTCATTACCTGAAATAGTCATTAGTAGTGAAGTCTAGGGTGCAACTAATCCTGTTATTGTGGGATCATAATGAAACGACTACATGAGCACTAGCATCCTGTGTAACAGTCAGTCACTTGAATTTAATGGCAACTCATGGTGTAAGGGTTCCTGTATTGGTCCTAAGCTTAGGTTACTCTCTATGTAGAGTTTTTGCATGTACATGTTTGCATGAGTTTCCTCCAGGTTCCCTAGTTTCCTCCCAAAAACATGTGAATAGGTGGATTGGCTATGCTGAATTGCCACCAGGTATGTGTGAATGGTGCCATGTGAGGGATTGGAGTCTCATCCAGGGTCCCACCTTGCACCCAGTATTCCCAGGATGGGCCCTGGATCCACCATAATGCTGAACCTGACCAGGACAAATGCTCACTCGAGATGAATGAATGAATTATTGACTGAATGAGCTCCACAACAACCACTGGCCATACTGCTGTGCAAAAAATTTGTTAGCAATAAACAGCAATAAACAATCACTCTCTCACCAGCCTTACCTTTTTTCTTTCTCTTGAACTTACTAAAACGCATTTTGTCATGTTATGGAAACCACAACGCCCTGTGTAATCAAGACATTCTCCCATATCATAGCGGACATATTATACCCGTCTTTCACAAGATAAGAAGGTTCCCTGGGGTCTTTATGAAATGTCTGTGACATTCTTTGGTCAATATACCACATGGATGAAATACTACAGCTCTGTTTTCACAATATCTAAAACGGCTCTTTCCAAACACTAGGTTTAAGTGCCTATTGCTTGATCAGCCACTGCTCACTCTGCTTCTTTGGGTCGATGGGTATATAAGATAGATGCTGCATTGGCTAATGGGACATAGGTCAATGCATAGATCAACGCATCCCCCTTTTTGGACGGGTCAGGACTCATCGGGTTTTCAGGAAAAAAAGCAATATAACATACATTTCTCAACCCATTTAATTGAGTTGTTATATTCAAAGGTTTCAAAAAATCTTGATAGGTAGGTTATAATCTCTGCTAGACACTTGAGGAGTGTGCTGGGCTTACATAAGCTGAATTAATTACATGTTGGAAAATAATTGTCATAATAATACTGAACCAGGTTGTAAAAGTAATCAGGCACAAAGTTTTTAGCACACACAAGCAGGTTTTTGCCAACTTTAGCTGGGACTTTGCCAGTAAAAATAAACTTTATCCGCACTTATGTCCCCTGAAGCTGGGGGCCAATGTAGAACTGGCAATGGGGTGGTCGGTGTGCTGGCGCAGTAGGGGGCCAGGTCACTGAGCGATCCAGTGTCATGAGCCATAGCCAGTTGGAAGGGGCAGATGGGCTGCCCCATGAGGGATAGGCAGCCTCATGAGTAGCCCTCAATCACAACTGAGACTGGAAAATGCCAGGGCTTATGGATTTGGCGTCGCATTGATGGAATACGGGTTGTGGCCCTTCTTGATACTGAATTGACGGTCTCGCTTTTGCAGCTGGGGTACTTCTGGGCACTGCTGGCACTAGAATGGAAGTGTGGCAGGTGTCCATCATGCAGTGAAAGTCAGTCACCGGCGTTAGAATGAGCATTGGAGGAAAGAAAGTGCTCCTAGTGATGATTGGGGATTTATCCAGAGTACCTGGATTTTTGCTGGCATCTATCCAGGACCCTTGCATTCTGGGTTTGGATTTTCAATCAGCTGCTGCAACCGAGTTGGATTTATGTTCCTGTCTAAAGAGATCTGCAGCCATCAAGCAGCAGAGGGTCTGGGCTTTGTAAAATTCCAGCAACTGTCAAGAATGGACTGGTCCACACCCTGCAAAGCTCTAGATCTTTCTAAGGTTGGCCTCGTATTATCACTGGTTCGTGCATGGCTTTGCACAGATTCCCACCCCACTACACAGGCTGACAGCGAAAGGCATGGAGTTTAAATGGGATGAACCCACTAGCCATACTTTCATGTCAATTCAAGAGAGACTTTGCAGTTCACCAGTGTTAGCATTCCCTAAGCCAGAGGGCAAATTCATCATAGACATCGGCGCAAGTGACAAGGGCATCTGTGCTGTTCTCCAACAAGTTCAGGGGTTGGTATGTGGCATCCACCGCTGGATCTAGAGAGTGGGTGGGCAGGTTTATGCATAGATCCCCAACCCAAGTTCCCCAATGTTAATTGTCATTTAAAGTGATGTTTTTGAACCAGGTTTTGGAAAATGGTTCATTTGTGTTACTCTTCACCACTGATGTCACAACATATAGTGTAATTATTTTTTTTAATAGTTATACAATTGATCAAAATAAGCAAAGTTAGCAAAATAAATTATTCTACTCTTGAGTTTGAATCATTACAATCTTTATAGTGGCACAGTGCTGGTACAGGATAGAGGGCTAGATGACAAGTCAATTTACAGAGTTTGAAAGGAGTGTATTCATGATGGAAATCAATTCTGCACAGGGTCAAACTGGGAACAAAATTCAGTTCTGTCAATTTTCATCTGGACCTGCCCTATTTTTGCCCTAAGATACACACCGTAATATCAAACTATTGAGCAAACATTAATGTTTTGCCTGGCACTGGCATCAGTAGCATTATTTTTGAATAACTTTGTTAACTTAAAATATTTTGCAGCATCTGCCCCGAGATTTAGTTTTTCTTTTTCGCTTCGATCTTTTTGCTCCACTTTTTTGCTTTCTGAACCTTTATCCATTTGTATTTTCGATCACTATCTTCATAACAGCTTCTTTCTGTCTTTCAGTATAGGAAGCCTCTTAGCGATCATGTAACCTCCAGTCAGATGGGCTATTGCAATTTTTTTCCCACGTTGCTGGTGGCCTTACATTTGCCAGATTGCCAGTCTGAGCCTGACTCTGCATCATGTCAGAAAAAGATGAAAGGTGAAAGAAATAAAAATAAAAGAAAGCAGAGCTGATAATACAGTATTTGACATTTTCAGAGTGATTGTCAAATGCTCTATATTACAAATGCCATAGAAATTCCATACAAAAATGATTTATAGTTTACACTTCAGTAAGAAGTCTACAAAGTCTACTTTTCAGAGTAGTATGAAAATTTTTTCAAAATATTAACAATATTGGAAAGTTTTAAAGCTCTAATCAGCAAGTACTGAAACTTGTTTTTTTCTAAGTTTCTAATAACAGAAAACCCTAACAACAGAGCGCTTCATTGTTATCTTTCAGGGCCTGTTGTGCTGTGGTGTAATTGTTGGCATTTGATAGCTTCTCCTGTTGTGGGAGCCAAAATAGTGACCTGTCGGTTGTGCGAGATTATTATCTGGGTCTTTCAATCATGTGTGTTTTAAACACTAGGCACGTAATGCCCCAGAATGTGCATCTCTGAACAGCACGGGTCCATCTTATTGATGAACAATTACTCTCACCCTGCCATTACCTATAAAGCAGCAGCACAATTCCATTAGTATTTATAAAACTAAACACACTCATATGAGGGTCGCTACAGCAGCAAGCCCTTGATGAATAATTTATCTAGTAAAAAAAAAGTATATATCAATATCTCTGCTTCAAGGTGTTCAGCCACTGGCTGACTGAGATAACCAGATTCCATAGAGTGACTTCAATACTACACAGTAACCTACATGTACATTTGCTGATACTTTTATCCAAACTGGCAGCATGGCGTTGCTGGGGTTCGAGCTCAGAAACTTGTGATCAGTATCCCAAAGCCATAA
Organism: Scorpiodoras heckelii; assembly: GCA_028566435.1. NCBI lineage: Eukaryota > Metazoa > Chordata > Actinopteri > Siluriformes > Doradidae > Scorpiodoras > Scorpiodoras heckelii. Next base: position 1,922,606 of record JAOVVH010000012.1, read on the forward strand.
TCATGCATACCATTTATACAGTACAATTAATCACTCTGGGTTGCATACACAGCATAATCTGTGGCTAAATTGAACAAACCTATGAAAATTATGTAATATTAGAGAGGCTTTATTATGCCAATCTCATAAATTAGTCTTGTTCAAAATGGCCAAGTTCTGTCACTTTGGACCTGAGAAAAACACAGTGGCTGTAGGGTGTTATTGGGTAATATTCTCTCTAAAGCGGCGTGCTGTTGCAGCGTTCGAGCCCCTTTAGCTTGAACACTCTTGGCTGCGGAGGCGACTCATCCTGACACGAATGCACAGGGTTGTTGTATGATAGTTGAGCCTTTCTCTGAGATGCCGGTGATTCTGGTTTTATATTAGCAGCGTCAGCGATGGTGGCAGCTTCAGGGTCAAGACTGGATTTGGTGGACTTGCAGCAAAGAGCAGTGGCTTTGGTGATGAGTTTGTCCAGGGGTTTGAACGAATGCATCCATAGAGGCAGGAAGTCCCAGTTCCGGAGGCATCGGGGCAGATGGGTGGGGCTATGTGATTGCAGCAGGTTTACCAGAATTATGAAGGTGGCGACTCCAGCGAATGGCGCTCCCACACCAACCATGGCATGCCAGCCGGCCAGAGAGAGACCAAAGACAAGTGCAGGGAGTAGAAGGAAGCAGAGCAGGAGGTAGAGCACAGCAAACCACCGGTACTTGGCTGTGCGCTCACCCAACACCCTCGCCATGCGGATGGGCACACGGCTGAAGGGCAATGGGTACCACAGAACAATTCCAAATATATTGAAGAAGAAATGGCACAGAGCGATCTAAGGGTAAAAGGAAAGCAAAAGGAAGATAGATCAAGGGAAACTCATTAGAAATATGTACAAGTTAACAAAAAACGTTTACAAAAATGATTGTATTTTGCTCACATTTCTGGTTTGGGCCAAAGCATTAATTCTTACCCTAAGCCTAACATTATGATGTTTAATATAAAAAAAAAAAAAATTCACGCAAATGATAACAAGTTTTCAAGTATATCACAACATTGTTCAAAAAAACATGCCGCACCTCCTTGACGTCTAGCAGGTGCTTGCTTTTTTTTCCATATTTGTGTCTGCTACTGAGAAATGGGAGACACAAGATAATGGCTATTTCCCTGCATTTTTGATAAGCCATAGTAATTTTAGCTCTCAGGATACAAAAGTGCAATTTCAAACACATTGTTTCTGAACGCAGGAAAGAGACAACAAAATATGATGACTCATTTTATATATTCTCTCTCTCTCTCTCTCTCTCTCTCTCTCTCTCTCTCTCTCTGTCTCAGCTATAAGTACTCATGCTTCAGAGATAATAAGTGCACACATTATCCATCATTTCGCCATTTCACAGTCATATAGAACTGTGCATCTTTCACCTGTAATTTCAGCACTTTTTTTCACTTCTCTCTCTGCGAAGAGATCACTTTGCTTTTTTTGCCGGCTTTGTATTTCATTACTGCAGGCTCTGAATCTCCTTTTTTTTCTTTTTCTACGTCAGCTGGAACCTTTTTTTTCTTGGCCTTTCAACCTTGTGACTCTACTGAACTCTGTGTAGCTACAAATTATACAACAAGAAATCTGGCATCAGTACAAACAACCTCCCTATGACACTGTGAGTGCTCAAGACTTCTGTGATGGGAATCCATTACTGAATCCAAAAAAAAAAGAGAAAAAAACTGACAAATATATTCCACACAAGGTATGACATTGCGTAGATAGATCCAGCACTTTCTCAGAGAGATCGTTTCCACAATACAAGCACAAATATACAGTACATAGCTCCTGTCAGCCCTCGCAGACTACACCAAATCACATGCTCTTGTGACATGCTGACTTCATCACTTTATTGTGTCTAGTCCCTAAGTTTCTGTTCTACCTACTGTAGTTTATTGTGTTGCTCTGCTTATTATTCTTGATTTGATTTATTTGAATTTGTTTGTCTTTTTTAAAATAAAATGCCTGCACTTGCACCCGTGAACTTTTATTCTTTTAATATGAAATTTAGAAAACCCATAGTACCATCGAAACTGGTCTCTTGGAGGGAACGTTGCACAGTCCTCACACTGATGTTTGTTGAGGCTCCCCCGTCGAATCCCAATGTTACTTGAGGCAGTGTTGCACGCCTATCACGTGAAACGATTCTTTACAACCAGTGCCGGTTACGTTCACCTAGAGTCTTTTTACGGCCATGGTGCTATCGCAAGTTTGAGGTTTTGCTGGAATTCTTGCAGCCATGGTACACCCCTGAAATGCTCATATGTGAAAATCCAAACTTTGCTTCTACCTCTGAAATGTAATGACCCATCTCAACAGCTCCAACTATTGAACAGCGTTGAAAATTGCAAAAATGTGATAACTTGCCATTCTCATGGTCTAGAAGCTTCCATAGATTGGCAGATGCAACCAATGATGTGCACAGGTGGTGTTGCTATGTATTTTGCATTGTATATACTTCAGTATGCACTTACACGTCCGTCTTAGACGTGGTGACACAAAGACTTCTTGGTGCTTTTAATGCCCTGAGAATTTAATGCCCTCAGAAATTTCCCCTTGGGGATGAATATAGTATTCTATCTAAATCTTTCAGTGCCCGCAACCTCATACCTGGCATGCAGCAGACAGCTTATCTCCGGGGCTCGCCAGAGCAGCAAGGATAGCAGTAGTAGTCGTGCCGATGTTGGAACCCAGAGTCAAAGGGTATGCTCTCTCTAGACTGATCACTCCAAGCCCTGGATCAATCAAAGGATAGAGATCAAATGTAAAATGAACTGGCAATAACCAGAGATGTGGTCTCAAGTTTGCAACTTGGACTTGAGTCGCACTTAAGTAACAGAAAACACAGTAACTTTAAAGTTGACTTGAGATTCAGCTTATGAACAGTGTTTATTTTGTTTTATTTTTTTTTAGGTGCATTAGCATTAAGGAACTCTGTGACAACCTGAATGTAAGTCCCTCACTTATTTATCACGTGTAATGCATGCACATGGCCACAGACAGCACAACCATAAGAGACTTGAGACTTGACTTGACTTGGCTTGTGATTGTGCTATCTCTGGTAACAAGCAATAAGGTTTCAACAAGGTAGCGTCAGTGTTAAATACAATACAGAGCCTAGTATATGAAAGCTACTTACTTGGCATGACTCTCAGAGTCTAAAGAACCCTGTTAATTAAACTGTTTCACTTGATGGAAAGCCCTTGTTATCTCGAACACTCCGAAGAAGCACATTAATTAGCTTTACATCTTTCCTCTTCATCTAATTTCCAGCCTCATTAAAGACAAAAACAACAGATTTGTTTTCGTGTTAATTGTGCTCGCACCTGGTCCAGTGCCAGTCATGTGGTCCCAATTAATGATTCTGTTCTTATGAAGCTGTGAAATGTGAGGTCGATGGGTTCGACTCACTTGGCAGAGTAGATCCCCTTTGTTAACAATTAGACTTTGTGCACTTTCATTGGAAAACACTAAAGCCTAGATGTAAATTAAAGTTTAACCAAGACTTGTTGATGGAGCTGTTTATTAATTTGTGCTTTTTCATCACTTTTATTATTAAATATTTACTCTTTGCATGCAGATTCAAGCAGGTGTGTTGGTGGTGTTCTGATCTTTCGACTCACACAAAAGGTTCTGAACTTTTTTGTTGTTGGATATAATAATTATGTCTTAAACTATGATCTATCCTTAATCATTTGTTCAAATTACCATTATCACAAAACCCACTTTAAAAAAAAAACAGATCAATTTAGCACTGTTTTGTCTGCCATGCTTTTTCTCATTTTAATTAAGCAATGGACTGAGCAAGCAATGCACCAGACATTCAGTTTGTTTTTATTGATTTAAGATCTTGATTAGTAAACATACCTACAGTTCAGTAATTTCATTTAAGTAGTTTGCCAGTTGAGCAGTGTACTGTAGGATCCTGTAGGCTATTGATCACCTAATCCGCTTACATGATCATATTTATTGCTACCTTTGAGTGAAACTATCCATATTAAAATGATCACTGAGAAAAGTGTATTTGCGGGAGTACGCACCAATAAGTGGTGTCATTGCGGAGGTGAAGACTGAACTACTCTGCACCAGGAAAGTCATTCCTGCCCCGACAATCATGGCCAGGTATCCTGCCAGCCAGCCAAAAGGGTCTGGGAAATCTGCACATTAAAATAAAAAAGAAAGTATTTGCTTTACAGATTAATAGATAATAAAGACAATCAATTCACAGTTACAGTATTTAACCCTGTTATTCTACTCAGCACTGGATATCATATTGATCCATATTAACCCCCTTTCGATTCATTATAATGTTTCATCATATACATTCATATAGATAGATAGATAGATAGATAGATAGATAGATAGATAGATAGATACATAGATACATAGATACATAGATACATAGATACATAGATTAATTATATTGTTTCATCAATTTAAAATCTGCCAAATATCTTATGTTTATCTCCTTTAAATAGGCAGCTCTTTTCTTGATTGGAAATCTTCCAAAAAAAAAAAAAAGAAAACAAGAAAACAAAAACAACCTTTTGTAATATTGTTCAACTTGTTCACTGGTGAGTCCATATCTTTCCTAAAAGTTTTACTGTGTTTACTGAATCAGTTACAGCAGTATCGTTATATAATAGTATAGTTATTGAATAATTTGCTTTAAAATAAATAACTGGATAATAAACTAAAATGTTAGCAGGTTACTAAATAGCCAATAAGGTTTAAACAGTAATTTACCTTGATAATACACTACATGGCCAAACGTTTATGGCTGTCTGACCGTCACACCCATAAATGAGCCTTCCCCAAAGTTGGAAACACACAACTGTATAGAATGTATGCTGTAGCATTACAATTTCACTTCACTTGAAGTAAAAGGCCCAAACACAAAACAAGCTCCATGAAGACATAGTGTGCCAAGACTAGAGAGGAAGAACTCCTGCACAGAGCCCTGAGCTCAACCCCGCTCAACACCTTTGGGATGAACTGGAACTCCCAGGCCTCGTCACCCCAGACATCAGTGTCTGATCTCACTAATGCTCTTGTAGCTGAATGAGCACAAATCCCCCCAGACACACTTCAAAATGTAGTGGAGACTAAAATAGTATTAAAGCAGGAATGGAATGTTCAATAAGAGCGTGTAGGTCTGGTGGCCAGGTGTCCACATATTTTTGGCCATGTAGTATGTGTTGACATGAAAATGCTGTAAAATGTGACTCATTTTTCTCATTTGTTCAATAATCATTCAAGTAACTATGCATTCATCTTGATTTTGTTAGCATGCAGATCGCATTATCATATTCAGATATTACATTGTTTTCATTTTGCATGATCTGGTATAATCTGGAAGGTCTACACCTCCGGTTCCACTTTTATGTTTAAAGAAACACTAAAACATGGCATTGTATGCTGTTAAGAAAATTAAGAATATTAATTATCTTTGGATTGGTAAAAGTAACTTCACTTTGCAGTGGACCATATCACACCAGCCTTTGATGATGTTTCATTCCTCAACAATTTGCTAATAATTACAATGTTTATTTATTAAAGAACATCATATGTTTTCTCCATTTATAGTCAGTGGTGGAGTAAAAAAGGTACCGAATTTTCTTATTGCAGTAAAGGCTTTGTCTCTTAAAGAAGTTTCTTACAAACAAGACAAAAATAACTAAACCTCAGACCTGTGTTAATGACCATTTGAATGACTTGTGCCACTTGACCCTTGAGGACCGAGTTGAGGACCTTGACGATGAAGATGAGGCAGGAACAGAGCACCACGAGAGATCCAGCCAGCAGAATCAGACCCACAGACAGATCAGACAAATCACTGTTGGCAAACATATGCCAACCTGCATCCAAGAACACAGCAGAGAAGAGTTAAGGTTAGCAAAAACTGTCTAGAAACAGTACAATCACTTAATTAAAAACAGAGCAGAAAATGTGCCCTGCTTTGCCATGATGGAGAGGATGAAGTGGCTCAAATGAATAGTGATGAATGTGTTTGGAAAAAGAAGAATTTGGAAAAGAACCAAAGCCATTAGGGAAAAACGCAGGTCAGTTAATGGCAAAGGTCTCTTAGATTGGCCTCACATAATAAAACTTTAATCACACCCTATCAATCAACTGATAGCCTACTCAGAAATTCAAGACATGAAAAATTGAATGTAGTGGAATGAATTAAATACATGAAGCAAGTAATTATGGTGTATTGACTGAGTTCCTGAAAAGAATGGATTTCCATAGTGTATTCCCATTTGGTTCAGGAGAACGAGTACGTACATCTCTCTGCATTAGCCTGTGCGATGAAGTCACCAGCCTTAACACAATGCAACACTGAAGAGCAATTCTGAGGAACACCCGGTGTCGCATTAACTATTGGCTAGAGAAAGACAGAATTAATTATAAAGCTTTAATTGCATCATTTACATTTATACACCGATCATCAATTGTACAGGAGAATTATATGCAGACAATACATCTAATTGGTGTGAGAGGACTATTTTCAGTCCAGCAGTGACACTGAGGTGTTTAAAAACTCCAGCAGCACTGTTGTGTCTGATCCACTCACAC
>JAOVVH010000012.1:1939177-1950687 GCA_028566435.1 Scorpiodoras heckelii
TAACAAAGTATGTAGAGAAACAGATGGACTACAGTCTGTAATTGTAGAAGTACAAAGTGCAGCTATATGGTAAGTGGGACTGAGAAAATGGACAATGAGTATCGAAAAAAGGAGGTGGTCATAATGTTATGCCTGATAAGTGTACAGTTCCAATGCAGTAAATAAAGACTGGGTTGAAAAGCATTGCAATATTCCTTTAAGTGGACTTAATAAAGACTCTAACAGTCATTTAGGTGTGTTAGGAATGTACTTACCCCCAGCCAGCTGAAAAGCAGAGCTCAAGGTGTCTAAGGAACAAACGAAGCAATAGAGGAGGAAGAAGAGGAGTGGTATCTTCAGCACGCCGATAAAGACTGACTTCATTCTCATCCTCCCTACTCTAGGATCATTGGTTGGCACTGCCCGAGGAAAAAAGTACAATTTTCAAAAAACTAATTTGTATTACATGAGGACTTTGTGTGGCTAAAAACACACCTTGGACTTTTGGGAGCCATGTTTTGTAGGCAGGACAGTGGTTTCTGCTACATTGTGTGTGAGAACAGCTACTAATAAGATCCACGGTGGAGCCAAGGCCAGACTCTCCACACAGGGCTGAGTCAGACTCCATACAGTCACACTTTCTGGGGCTGTAGAGATTCATCCCTGAAATAAAGCATGGAAGAAGGAAATAGGGCTGTGAATTAAAAAGCGAACACCACTTTCATTTCCAGGTATCCAGCTGAGAGAGTCAGATATGATGCACAATTTGTTTGTTTTTCCCAGAAATCACGGCACTTACGTATCTGTGAACCCTTTAGATGTTAATCAGCATGTGCGATGAAATGTGAAATGTAACCAGAGTTGGCTTGTAATACATGATATGTAGTCTGTTACGTTTCCTTATAAGTATTTTATAATACATTTTTACATTTTTAATTCATTTCAAAAAAATTTTGTAAGGCCTAGCCTAACGCTACCTACTAACAATAATTATTTCCAGCTAGCAATTAGACAATGTTATGCATAATGGTTACAGCTTTTGACAAATATGAATTGTTACCTTATGTGCTTTTGTATATATTTTTTTATTCATGTAATTTGCATTTTGTATGTGTTTATGTTGACTGGGTTTCATCTAACCATCACGATCACCATCGTCCTGAGTGAGTGTTACTGTTTTTAAAATTTCATACTTAGTTTTTCTGTATTTTCAGTGTTTATATATTTTGTAGATATTAAATAAAAGTAGTGTTGAACTGAACTGAAGATTGTTTCCTCCGGTATTTAAAAAATACACTTTTACTTTTATTTCCGGTGACAGTTTATAATCAAACATATAATCATCGGGCACTTCATTAAGTACACTTGCTCAACTGCTCTGTAATGCAAATATCTAATCTGTCAATCACATGGCAGCAACTTGATTCATTTAGGCATGTAGACATGGTCAAGACGACCTGCTGGCCTTCAGACTGGGGAAGAAAGTTGATTTAAGTGACTTTGAACACTATATGGTTATTGGCACTAGACGGGCTGGTCTGAGTGTTTCAGAAACTGATGATCTACTGGGATTTTCACACACAAACATCACTAGGGTTTACAGAGAATAGTCCAAAGAAGAGAAAATATCCACTGAGCGACAGTTCTCTGGACAAAAATGCCTGGTTGATGCTGGAGGTCAAAGGAGAATGGACAGACTGCTTCAAACTGATAGAAGGGCAACAGTAACTCAAATAATCACTCGTTACAACCGAGGTATGCAGAAGAGCATCTCTGAATGCACAGTGCATCAAACCTTAAGCAGATGGGCTACAGTTGCAGAAGACCACACCAGGTGCCACTCCTGTCAGCTACGAACAGACAAATGAGGCCTCAATTCACACAGGCTCACCAAAATTGTACAACAGAAGATCGGAAAATGTTGCGTAATCTGAGGAGTCTCGATTTCTTCAGCATTGGGATGATAGGGTCAGATTGTGTCATAAAAATAACATGAAAGCATGCCTTGTATTAATGGTTCAGGCTGATGGTGGTGGTGTAATGGTGTGGGGGATATTTTCTTGGCACACTTTGGGCCCCTTAATACCAACTGAGCATCGCTATATGCCACATTGTTATTGCCACAGTATTGTTGCTGATCATGTCCATCCCCTTATGACCACATTGTACCCATCTTCTGATGGTTACTTCCAGCAGGATAACGTGTTACAAAGTTACAAACCATGTTACAAAGTTCAAATCATCTCAGACTGGTTTCTTGAACATGACAATGAGTTCATTTTACTCAAACAGCCTCCACAGTCACCAGATCTCAATCCAATAGCGCACCTTTGAGATGTCTTGAAACGGGAGATTTGCATCATGGATGTGCAGCTGACAAATCTACAGCAACAGCATAATGCTATCAGGTTAATATGGACCAAAATCTTTGAGGAATGTTTCCAGAACAGTGTTGAATCCATTCCAGGGAGAATTAAGGTAGTTCTGAAGTTTTCAACCCAGTACTAGAAAAGTGTACCTAATGGGATGTACCTAAGTGCCCTGTGAGTGTATATTTTGATTTAAAAATTGTGTATTGTAGACATATATTCAAGTAATCTTTTTTTTGTCAATCTGTAAAGCCCTATTTTTATTCTATTTTTTTAAGTTAGCTGGAATTATTTTTACCAATCTTCATCGACTGTCCAGTTTCAGTGTGTCCACTGTCACCTCAGAAGTGGAACCTGAAGCTGCTGTAGCTCATCCACTTCAAGGTTCTGAGTATTGTGCATTTGCAAGCAAGATGCTTTTCTGTTCACCGTGGTTGTAAAGAGTGGTTATCTGACTATAGTCTTGCTATGAACGCCTTTCAAATTCTCAGTTGTGATTCTTATTTTGAGCTCCTCTCATGGGCTGAATTCCAAACCGCTAGGTGCTGTGTGCACTACACAGTGTGTATAAAACATTATCTTGTACTGTTTTTAGTGCACTAGTCTAGGGACCATATTGCAATTTGGAGCGCAGCCATGGGCAGCCATATGACAATCTGAATGATTCTGAATGACCAAAAACTCTGTCAAAAGTGAAAGCATCAAGTCGACCGACAACGTAGAGTAATATTACAGGATTTTACACAAATATGACTAAAAAATAACAAAGAAAGAATGACGCAAGTTTTCATTTTGCTGAAAAAGCCTACAGCTCATGTTTTCAGCCCTTGTACATCATTTGCTAAGCATGTGACTGTGGAGAATGTGTGTAATGTCGAATAAAATGTTGTTGTGCCATGAGCTTGGTTTCTGCCTTTTCTGTAAAATGATAAGCAATGTGTTTTTTTTTTTTTTTTGGTAAACTTTAAGAAAGAAAAAAGGAAGACTTGTGAGTCACTGACATTTTTACAGTGGCTATATCATAACTGATAACGTGAGGTAACTTTTGCAGATGTTCCAAAATATAGATAAATAGTATGATGCTGGTCTTTAATACATGAAACGTTGTAATCACTGACAAATTTCTGTGGTATAAGACAAATAAAACACACGCTGTTACTGGAATATAATCAACTTCAGTGTGAACTTCAGGTTCACTAAATCCACCTACATATAGTTGATTATTTTCCTATGAACACATGCACCCTAGTCCTTATTTCAAGACGTGCAATGAATGCATTATTATGAATGCAGCAAAAAAAAATTTATATCAAACTGAGCTGATTTTTTTTTTAAACAAACTACATTTGTATTCTTTTAAATCATACCAAACCCCTGCCTACTAAAAACTTCTACGATCAAATTGTGCACGCAATGTAATATCATGTATCAAGCAAATCAGTAAGAACAAAGGTCTGGATTTCCTTTTAATTAATTTGCTTACCATGGTAGTTTCCTCCTTGTCCTGACTTACTCGATATGATTGTGATTGGCCGGCTGGACATGGCTACCTGGAAAACAGGTATATTAGGATGATGAAATCTATGCAGCCTGATACTGAAATGATTCCTATTGCTCACTGAAACACTGTAGCATGCTGTTATTCAAAAGAGATCGATTATCCAACACTTAATATGTCTCTTTTCTCTGTGACCTTTTACGAAAGACAGCTTGGGTAAGATGTTGTACACAAGAAAGACGGCACTTGCGATGGCAGACAGTCACTGAAGATGCAGGCTCTCAGATAATTGCTTGAACTACCTTCCGCTGCCATTACCTTCAATTCAGAAGCTAAGAATAAATGCATTTTTGTCATGGCAAGTTTGTGGAAATTCTGTCTCCTAGGAGGCTTTGCTAATGCATTTTTAAAAAGCAGGGACTCTGAATGCCACTCAAATTATAGTGACAGACTCGCACTCATTTTCAGCTCATGAGGCATGACGATCTCGAAAGCAGCACTTTAGCGTTAGATGGACTGAATAATATGCAAAGAGAGATTTTCCAAATCAAAATATAGGATTCACTTTTTTTTTTTTTTTACTAACTTCAGTATGTAGGTGGGCTTAAATTATTGGTATGGTTCAAGATCATTGCTTGATTGTACAGAATTTTTTATTCTTATTACAGTAATCGGACAGGATAGTAGCATTTAGCTTATAATATACTTCAAATATGATAACTATTCAACAGTCAGGACACACAGCTTCTGATAACTTTGATGTTAAGTGTTCAGTATGCCAAGTATTCAAGGCAAAAGTGGAGCCCAGGACTAAAATCTTTTTTCAATATGTTACAGTTATACTCAGTTTACTCATGGCACTATACCGGAAACAAGTCTAACTTCAGCCCACAGAGGTGGCTCGCACTTCTAAATCCACATATAAATATTTAACAGGCTTATTATATACACCAGTTTAGATTTACTGAACCAAAGGGAAATGCACAGGTTGAAGAAATGGCAATGACTCTTCACCTGAAAATGTGTAAAAATTTAAAGATGTACTATAATTGCATGGTCTGTTGGTTTCTTTCTATATCCCGGAAATATGCCGATACTTGGACTCTAAATTGCAGTTCGCTTTTCTTTTCATGTGCCATAAAGCCTCATTCTGGACAAAAAAATCTTTGTTATGTACAAAAATGATGTACAAGCGTACTCTTGCGTTTTAACCACCTTTCACAAGGCAGCATGCTAAGTGAGCTTTTCCCATTCATACATACCCAAATGAAGCTGGCTTGCACTCAAAGGGTGATTTTAACACAGTAAAGAAATGGAAGTGACCAATTAGCAGCATGCACGAGTTTTTGTCCACCTCACAATTGTGCGTTATGCCATGTGGGAGAATTTGGAAGGATGGAAAAATGTCTCCTTATTCCGACTTGAAAGTGTTCACACGTTGGAATTTCACTTACTAGATTAAAAATTGATAAGCAATCTACAGTATGTGCCTTAATAAGCTCCTGCTTGTCTATTGGGCTGTTTTCATCTTGCAGATCTGGCAACCCTGTTTAATTTCTGTGTATGTATCAGAGAATTTCAGTACATTAAACAGGTAAACAGGACCTTTTTTTCTTTTTGATTTCCAGTTTTTATGTTACAGGAGACACAGCCCACCATGAGAAAAATGAAACAATTTAATTAAACATTTTATATCTTTTCATTAAGGTACCTGCACACAACTAAATGTATGAATTTTTTTTTCTGATATGAAAGTCTTGATTTGATAAGAGCTTCATTTTTTGATAAATGCATTTATCTCTTTGATACTGAACTCGAACTTTCTTTTTCTTTTAGTCCTAACCTTTTTAACAGCTCTCACAACAGCTTTTAAACCACAATTTGTGCTTCATTCTGCAAGGTCAATAATTTATGATCCTAATTAAATCTTATATGTTTAGGCATATGTGTCAACTAGATTTTTCTAAAGCAATATCTGGATTACTTACTGCCTGGAAAAAAGCTAATAAACAATGAGATACACTTACTGAGTCATTAAGGTGGCATAATGAGTGATTAAGCAAAGGACATGATTTAATATTGAGATTCATTCATTCATTTATTCATCTTCTTAACCACTTATTCCTGTTTCCAGGGTCACGGGAGAGCCGGTGCCTAGCCGGCGGCATAGGGTGCAATGCAGGATCAACTCTGGACGGGGTGCCAATCCATCGTAGGGCACACTAACACACACATTCATACACATATGCACACTCACACACTAGGGACACTTTAGAGACACCACTTAACCTAATATGCATGTCTTTGTACTGTGGGAGGAAACCAGAGTGCCCGGAGTAAAACCACGCAGACACGGGGAGGAATAATAATGAGATATTAATTTTAAAATAATGACATAGCATTTTTTCCCCAATAACTTTACAGTTTCGTAATACATTCACTACTTCTGTTCTGTACTTTTGATTAAATTAAAGCAAACTGTAGGCTATGAAGAGTAAGATATTATTAGTTTTGCTTGAATGTAAACTACATTTTAACCTGAATGGGCACGTGAGTAATAAAAAATCTATACCAATTGGAGAGATTTTCCTCTCAGCCATGAGACACTTCCATATTTTTTAAAGATGCCGCTCACCTGCTTTCATAGGGCACCTGAATGCTTTGGTATTATCAGGATTTTCCAACACCACCAATTTCCCAAACACATGCCTAACACATTATGAATTAATTATGACATTTTTATTTTAGTTTCCTGAGTTAAGTCAGCAATAGGCAGTATCTATAGCAGTTTTTTTTACAGCAAAACCTGGACTTTGAAATCTTTTCCTAAATATAAACTTAAAGTTAATGTGCTTCATATAATGAGCATTTTGTATTCTGGATGAAAACCTGCTAATAGTTTATACTTAGTGTACTTTTTTCATTCTAGTATTATATGAAAATTGTAAAAATACTGTAGACTTAACAGTTAGTATATTTCTCTTTAATGGCTTCAGTTAATATTAATATCGTGGCTATCCAAAGAAAGACAAGTATCTCCAAAACTGCAGCTTTACAGAAGATGGAAAAAAACTCTTTAATTTTAATGTAAGTTTATTTAAATAGATTTTATTCCAAGCCATTTTGGATAATTTCTTCTGGTCCATCCATTGTAAAATATTTACATGACATGACTGCTGTGTTCGAGTGATGAAGAAAAATGAAAATTGAACAAAAAAAACGTTACTTTTTTTAATTGGCTTTTTGTTTTTGTTGTTGTTGTTTTTTGACATCGACTATATACTTGTTAACTTATTATAAACTTTACTTGAATAAAATAATATGATCAACAATAAGCATAAACAAAAAAAACACTGGCATAAAATTTAATCTTACATCTTACCTTATTAAATGGACAGAGATTGAATTCTCTCTTCAGCAATTTAGAGATGTTTAAAGCAGAAGACCCTTGCCGTAAAGTGATTCCCAGGCTTATAAAAGAAGCTCTAACCATGCTCTAACTGGGTATAATTTAATCCTCTCACTTATTAACCAAAATGCACTTTCACTGCCAACTCAGCAACTAAATAATTGGCTGCCCACATGTGTATCAAGGCATGAAAATATAAGCTTGAATTTACTTCAACTAATAGCAAACTTCTGAATAACTAGTGGATAATAATTTTTAACCATACTGAATCTGTATTCAGCCATTGGGCATCTTGTAAAAACCTGACATCTTGTGGCAAAATGGTGCCAAAATCAGCTGTTTCTGAGGAGCAACTGGTTTTACGCCAGTGTTTATGGTTGTGGTGCGCCCCCTCCACCCCATACCTTTAACAGGTTCAAAAGTGATGAGTGTAAAGTTCAGATCAGACCTGTAAACTTTACAGGAAACAGGAAACAGGAGCTTTTCGATGTCTTGAAAGTCAACCATGCTGTGCTGCTTTGGTTTTCAGCACCTTCTCATATTTTTGGATATGACTTGACCTCCAGAATTACTGATCCCAAAGGTCTTCAGTTTCTGCCAGCTGGCAACCAAGTCTGCATACCATCCAAACAAACCAGGGATTTTCCAGGCAACCAGGGAAGTAAGATAGATTGAAAAATCATTAGGAATACATTTACTTGTATTTCCTGACCCTGAGTGTTTCCTTATGCTTGCATTTCTTCAAAATACGAAAAGCCTAATAAAATAAATCTTATGTAATACCCTCTAAAGCACTCTTGTTTAGCTTGTTCAGCTTGTTCTTCACTGCTGTTTATTTGAGATGCTGGGATTAAAATAACAAAAGTAGGCAGCTTGACAAATTCTCATTAAAGTCCTTTGTACATTTTGTGCTTTTGACAAAAAAGATCATTACGGATGGTTAACGTCATTGGAAAATAATGCTGGCTTGGTTCCAGGCTTGCTCTTATCTACACACTGCGAGGGTTCAATGATGAATGGCGAGTCAGTTAATGACTGCTGATGGACCTGTCGAGTCAGCATCAACACACACCAGGATGGACCTTTTAACCTCATATAAACCTGAAGTAGAAAAGCATGCGTGCATGAGCTCATCAAAGAACTAGACCTTGTTGATAGTGTGAAGAAAAAAAAAGTACGCTAGTTGAATACTAGTTGAACAGGTATGATGTGTACAAACAGTTTTCAAATTTCACATCACCTGATACGGCATTTAAAAATGAGTGGATCTGGGCACACGGTTTATGATGTTCAGGTTCAGCACAAACTAAACAGTGCTTTTGTTTTTCCTCAATATGTTACATAGTAGATATAGTCAGTTCACCCATAGCCCTGTACTGGAACAAGTCCAGTTTCACTAGCATTGTATATGTCAAGAATCCTGACGAATCATTTACAAATGGTGTGTTTTAATTATCAACACTTCAACACATTTTAACTACTTGCATTTTACTTTTAATTATTTGGCAAAAGTTGTCATCCAAAGTGACTTATAAAAAGGGTAAACAGCTGAAGGTGCAATAATGCAGCGTATTTTGAGAAACTGGGGGGAAAAATGATAAGCTGAAGTACTATACACTTATTGCAGATTTTTACTACATAGAACTTATAAAAGGGATTTATTGTACTATCCGGTGTCACCCAAAGGAGTCTGGTTCCCCTCAAGATTTCTTCCTGTTAACATCTGAGGGAGTGTTTCATCATCCGCCCAGGCTTGCTCATTACGGTTAACAGTTAGAAATCAAATTTATATACGTTATGTCTGGATTTTCTGTTTTGTAAAGCTACTTCGGGACAATGTCCATTGGTAAAAGCAGTTTAGATATTGAATTGAATTGAATTGAACTGAATTGAACTGAATTGAACTGAATTGAATTGAATTGAATTGAATTGAATTGAATTGAATTGAACTGAATTGAACTGAATTGAACTGAATTGAACTGAATTGAACTGAATTGAACTGAACTGAACTGAACTGAACTGAACTGAACTGAACTGAACTGAACTGAACTGAATTGAATTGAATTGAATTGAATTGAATTGAATTGAATTGAATTGAATTGAATTGAATTGAATTGAACTGAATTGAATTGAACTGAACTGAACTGAACTGAACTGAACTGAACTGAACTGAACTGAACTGAACTGTTCCCGGGTGGAGAGGTCTGGGTCCTCCCTGTGTCTGTGTGGGTTTACTCTGGGCACTCCGGTTTCCTCCCACAGTCCAAAGACATGCATATTAGGTTAATTTGTGTCTCTAAAGTGCCCGTAGTGTGTGTGTGTGTGTGTGTGTGTGTGTGTGTGTGTGTGTATGAGTGGGTGTGTGTGCCCTACGATGGATTGGTGCCCTGTCTAGGGTTGATCCAGCCTTGCGCCCTACGCCGCCAGCTAGGCACCAGCTCTCCCATGACCCTGGGGACAGGAATAAGCAGTTAAGATGGATGGATGGATGGATGGATGGATGGAGGGATGGATGGATGGATGGATTGAACTGGATCATCAGACCAGAGAACTGGGAATTATTGGAACATTTATAGACTTTTTGTATAAGGAATGTCAAAGTCTTCTATACAGTATAAGAGAATAAATGTTACCAAAACCAGTTTAATTCCACCGAAATAGCTAAATAGACTGGCGACATACAAGCAGATGACCAACCAGAACTTCTTCCTGCAACCTGTCAGCAGATATGTTTTTTAAGATGATCTCATTTCCTTACTTAACAAATGCTTCAAACAAAGCACTTGATCACTTCTTTAATAAGACAAGAGTGTGACAACAATTTTCATTCCAGTCCCCTTCCTCTGAAAAGTGTATCCAAAAAACGGTTCTCCCACTGGAAGTGTATATACACACAGAAATGCAAACACAGACAGCCAATCAGAATAATGTTACCTATTAAAATTCTGAAGCTTGTGGTCAGAAAATTGTACAAAATACAGTATATGAGTTGCTCTGTGAGCCCATGGGTAGGGCATCTGAGGCTGGGACTATGAAAGTGTTAAAGAAATCCTGTTTGAATGTATGAATCTGAGAAATCCAAATGAAGAAGGTGGTCTTTACACGTTTGCTGAAGGAACAGAGACACTTTGGCCTCTAGTGGGATATTGATTCCAGTACTGCGGAGCCTGAAGAAGCAGCAAATCTTTATGTTTTGAGCAGTAGATCTTAGATCTCAGATATCAGGAACTCAGAATGCTTTGAAGAAAACAGTTGAATGAAATGAAATTACATAAAGCTTGTGTTTAGTGCATTTGGCCCCAATATAATGTTCTAAATAGAGCTTTGTTAATGACTGCCAGTTCTGAAGCACTCAGAACAAACTGGCAGTCAGAATCAGTGCACGAATGACGCACGCTGAAAAGAGTGATTCGAAATTGTTCAAATATAGACATTTACTGTGTTTACGGATAATATTATGGTATTTCTGAAGGCTCTTTTCAGGCTTTTGATAAAGCTATGTAGGTACTAAAGCACCAAGTGAACCAAGAGTGCTCTGAGGCTCTTATACTTTGAAACTAGGCCTTCAAAAAGCTTCTTGAAAATCCCATTTCTAATCTCAGTCTGTATTTTGTTCTATTCAGTGTGTTTCAGGAGAGCTTGTCAGAGCTTTCTACTAACCATATTTATGAAAATGGCATTAAAACAGATGCAAAATGAAGTTGCTGCCTGTAAATGAAACATTAAGAGCATCTTCCTGACTGCAACTTTGATAACAGAAAACGTCAGGACTCCAGAGAAGACACGTCACCATTTGGAGTTTGTTAGGGAAATTTTAACCAAAGTCACCTTTGTCTTCTTTCCATTCGGTCTGTGTGGTCAAATATTCTGCATGTTTTATTGGGGAATCATCACACTTCAGGTGTCAATGACTTGAGGTTATTCTTGGTTTGAAGGTTATTTTGGTATGATTTAAACATTCTGTTTCAGCTTCTGTTCAACATCTAAACCTTTTATCAGTACTACAGGACTATGCAAAAGTCTTAGGCCTCCTATTGTTTTTAGGTACAACTTTTCTTATTGATGCATTTTGTTGTTAGTTCTACATAACTGAGTCAGTACAGAAAGATTTTGTATTTCCATGCCTTACTTTTCCAACCAAAAATAAAATGTTACACAAAAATGTTTGTATGTCGGTGACGAAAGCAACACATTACATAACAGACCACTTTTCAGACAAAAAAACATAATGAAGGCTGCTGGGTTTTACATGCAA
>JAOVVH010000012.1:1988005-2003728 GCA_028566435.1 Scorpiodoras heckelii
AGAAGAGAAGAGAAGAGAAGAGAAGAGAAGAGAAGAGAAGAGAAGAGAAGAGAAGAGAAGAGAAGAGAAGAGAAGCCGTACCTGTCTGAACACAATGTTGAAGGGAAACACCTCGAAGAAAAAGTCACTAGTGATGGGCAGGATCTCCTGCTCCTCTTCATCCTCTTTCTGGATGTAGCGATAAGCCGAGTTATCAAAGTTCAACCTGTAAACAAGAGGCAACATTCACAAAATGACTCGACAGTCCCAGAATAACACATGGAGTCAAACATCCTCAACCGATCCATCCATCCTCACACTGAAGGTTTGAACCCAACCCCAAACAGACATAAAGGTGAGCAGGAGTGCAGGAGCTCCACCATGCTACTGATCTCCTACCTCATAGTGACGTGAGAATAATCTCCCACAAGCTGCTCAGAAAGAACCTCCACATGGATGTCTGTGTCGTAGAACTGCTTCCCCATCTGCCTCAGCTGACCCATAGCATAGTGCAGGTAGCCTTTTCGCTTGCTCCTGCAGCCCAGTGTCAAACACACACACACACACACACACACACACACACACACACACACACACACACACACACACACACACAGAGAGAGAAAGAGAGAGAGAGACTTTGTCTTGCTATACTTGTGAGGACTTTCCACTGACATAATTATTAATGCAGCCAATTATTGCTATGCCTAACCGTAACCCTAACCCTAACCTTAATCTTTGTTTATTTAATTTTTGCTAAAAACTACAACAAAAAGCCCAGTTTCCTTATGGGGACCAGTAAAATGTCCCCACAAGGTCAAAAATTTCAACACACAAACCTTTATGGTCAAACACACACAAACCCTCATACTATCTTTTAGTTTCATCACAGTGACGCAACTGCATAATGTTTTTATTTTAGATTTTTGGACTATTGTTTCCCCATTTTTCTCACTTATTTGGTCATTTCAAAATTCCCACCCACTAGTCAGCTCTCTAACACATGCTTCCTCTGACGCACATAAAGCCAGCAAAGCGTATCCTTTCAAACTGCTGCTCATGCTGCCTGACATGTCTGTGTAACACACTCAGACGAAACTATCCACTATCCACCCTCTTCCCATATACATGAGCTTGCAGACACCATCACAGAAACCATGATAGTGTCACTGTGATTGACAGGTGAGAGAGAGTCAGAGCCATACCTCACAGCTACAACCTGGGCTCCTGGTCACAGACGGCTGTGATGATGTTGGGATTCGAACTCCCCGTGACAGGCGAACACTTTTCTGTTGCACCACTCAGGAACCAAACAGTTCGTTCTCTTGTCGTTGTTGCTTTTTAATAGTGAGTCAATCTTCTGTCAAATAAGCTTGTACATAAATGTATTGTAGTATGAAATTGGAATTCATCTGCATCTCAAATCTATAATTATGACCTCTTCAGCTAGGTTTTTTTTTCAGTCTTTTCTTCTTATCCCATTTTTTTCACCAATATTTGGTTGATGATATTATATACGCTGGCTAGGGCTGCCCACCGCTCCGGGCACGTGTGTTCACTAGTGTGTCTTCACTAGTGTGTCTCACTGCACGGATGGGTTAGATGCGGAGGTTCAATTTCGCTGTGTGCAAGCACAGTGACAAAATGTGTCACTTTCACTTTCACTTAGACTTTACCAATCCACATGAAACTTGGTAAAGTTGTAGTCCCACACGTCTGATATGGAATATCAGGTTTGTGTCTCTAGGCATGTGTTGCTCTTCGTACTAGAGCGCCCCCTGAATTGCTGAATTGGTGTAAGCTCAAAGCATTTTTAGGCAATAGCTTGAAAACCACTTTGCCTAAAAATGATGAAATTTTTATAACAAATTGGCCTCTAGGAGGCGCATTACCCTAGCTGCTTACAATTTTCTTGTGAAGTAGTGAACAATAGTAGTGAATAATGTTCAAACACGTCACGAACCAATAACTTGTGATATAAAGACTCAAACTGAATCACTACCACATTCTTCAGGCACACACCAAATTTCGTGAAATTGCATCCATAGGGGGCGCTGCAACTGACACATTTCAATCTCAAGAAGTGTTTAAGCAACAATTTTGACATTTAGTATGCTTATTTCACTTCATTCTTGCTCTCACGTTATGCACTGATCTTGCGCCGCTGTGCAGTACGTCTACTTGAGGTTTTGATTAAAAACGTTCACTTCCAGAAAACAGCTAAATAACTCAATATACTCGAAGATAATTTTTTTAGATTTGATAATGGTGCGTTGTGCTTTCTATCACTGAAACAAAATAAAGTAATCACAGATGCCTTGGCTGTGCTTTACAGACCCCACTTTTAGAACCACTGCATTACTGCATGACTGATGAAGCTTCTCAAAAAAGCAGCGAGTTTCAAGAATGACTTCAGACTTATACAAATCAAGCAAATCTGGCTTAGTATTGCAATGCATTTATTTATAGTAAAACACTGAAGCAAACCTAGCTCTCATTACTCTTTCTCATTCCAATATAACCTCAACTGTCAGAAAACGACATAGATTTCACAGCTGGAACTAAATGAACCCTATTCAGAGTTATTCCTGATTACTGATGGCTGCTTTAACCTTTGAAGAATCCCTGTGAACGTCTCTCTCCCACCTGTAGTGCAGTGTGACACCGGTAGCAGACTCCTCCTGGCAGAAGAAGGTCGGTGGCTGCACTTTAGGGTAACTGAAGCGCAGATACTCATGCAGATTATCCAGACCATTAACAAAGTCACGCACATGACGACCCAACACCTGACCCACACACACACACCCACACACACACACACACATTTACATTTGGTTCAGGTGCATTACATACAACTGCATTATATATTACATACACAAAGTGAAAGGAATTGCGGCTGGTAAGTGACCAATATTTACCTTGAGAATGCGGTCATAACCATACTTCCCAACAAAGCCCAGAAAGTAAACCCCCCAGGAGTTCATCAGCTCATTATAGGGCGTGCCTGTAACACCACTTGCTGCTTTGGCTATGCGTGGGATTACACTTTCACTGTAGACCTACACACACACACACACACACACACACACACACACACACGTATACACATACTTTTTTGATACCTTAATGGTTACACTTTACACTGGGGTTTGATTAGCTGACATCATTTAGCATTTTAGTTAACACGAGCAATAATCTACAGCTTTAAATCAGGAATAAAACACTCAGAGGTGTGCTGTTATAGGGAAATAATCAACAAAGGGTGGTAGAATGTGGCCTGACATGAAGCTGAGTTACTTTTACTGCCACAAAGCTGATTATGTTCCACAGTATATACCACAGTAATTTGCCATTACATTACATTACAACTTTATTTAAAGAACAAAATGTCATATTTATTATGTGTTTATGTATAAACAGTTGTCCCACTACCAAACTCTCTTTTTTATTGCTCTTAAAGTTAATGAGACAAAAAATATCTTGTGATGTTCCAGACAAACCAAAAAAGCCTTCCATACTGTAGACTTTCCCATGTTGGAAATCTTAAATCTATATACAGTACTGTGCAAAAATCTTAGACACCCTGTTGTTTTTAGGTACAACTTCTGTTACTAACTTGTTGTTTTTTGAGTTCTGCATTATTGAGTCAGTACGAAAAGATTTTATATTTCCAAATGTTACTTTTCCAACAAATAAATTTAGTGTTACACAAAAATGTTTGTATGTCAGTAATGAAAGCAACACATTACATAACAGACCACTTTTCAGACAAAAAAAACATAATGAAGGCTGCTGGTTTTTTGCATGCATAAAAAAGAAGCAAGTGTGACAGTCAAAGTCTCCAGAAGAGCTGTGGCAGATTCTCCAAGACAATCAGTAAAACTTACCAGCTAATTACTGTACAGTACGATGCAGAAGTCTTAGACACATGCAAAGACTTGCTGTAAAGCAAAGATGTCTTCAAAAATAATGATGTTTCTACATAAAAGAAAACACTATAAAGTGCAGTGAACAGTAATAAACTAAAGGAAGTCAGTGTTTGGCGTTTCTTTTTCTTAAGCAGTGTTCCCAGGTATAATGTGTACAGTTTTATAAGGAAATTAGCTTTTAAGATTTACTGAGTGTCTTCTGGAGACTTTGACTGTCACAATTGCTTCTCTTTTTTATATGCAAAATTCAGCAGCCTTCATTAAGTTTTTTTTTGTCTGAAAAGTGGTCTGTTATGTAATGTGTTGCTTTCATTACTGAAATACAACCATTTTTGTATATCATTCAATTCTCTGTTGGAAAAGTAACCTTTGGAAATATAAAATCATATATATTTTATTGGCAGATGTTTTGAAGTTATCCATCAGAACTGACTTCCGTGTTCATTAAATCCTAATTACACTTCTCAAACATTATTATACAGATACAGTGTCTCACCTGGTGCGTGACAAACGAGTGGAGTCGGACGTCTGCTCTCTCCCTCACCAGTTTCCACACATCATCCCCATACGACTCTTTAATGAAGTCGTGCAGACTTTCACACAGCAGGCCGTACATGCTGACTGCAAAATACATACACACATTAACACAAGTTCAGAGCCTACGGTCCTGACTCAACTAGTCATACCCATTTAGGCATAGAGTGGATAACTTACTCACACTCAAAGCTGTAAAGCCTTGGTCACGCTTCCTTCAGACACTCTGTGAGATTGATTTTTGGCTCACAAGATGGAGAAAACCTTGATAAGAAATCTCAAGCACCTGTGGAGAAAGGAGATGTTAGCAAGGCTCAAAGGAGATCCATCAGAAGGAACATAATTTGTCCTAAGTGACCTTTCCCTGTCCTTCCAACTATACTCACTTAACACATAATGGACAAATGCTCGAAGCTAAATTAACAATTTTCTTGCCTTCAGTATAAACTGACCTGAATGCTTGTCTCAATTCACCCAGGCTCCTTCTAACACAACGGTGCTGTTAAGAATCTGTCAGGTGGGACGGGACTCATTTTTTAAAGCTGGCCCACTTATGTTCACTCTTGAGCGGTAGAGCTTAGTCATTGTTCAGATGTCAACTGGTGCTGACACGACTGGACGTCTGCCAGGAGCAGCTTGATACAAGTCAGCTCTCAGTCACACATGTTTCTCAGCTCAAGTGCTTCTTCACTGATGAGTCTGAGAGATATGGGTAGAGTTGGCCACTGAGAAACCACTGAGCCATATAGAGTTAAAATGATAGACTACAGTGCAAATGTGCGATGTTGATCTTATAGCCTGCAAAGCAACATGATGTGAGAGAGTTTATATTCCATGTAAATCACTTCTTTGCAAAGATAAAAGCCACAGGCACTAAATAAAGTGTCATCTACAGTCGTACAGAAACATCACAGATTTTTTCATTTCAGAAAACATCCCACATAGAAGCCATTTAAAGAGCTATAATCCTTAACCATCCATAAACCTGTGAACAACCCACGAGCAGTTGAGAAACCCACAGCTGGAGGAAATGTTCCATCTAGGGTTTGTTCCTCTAAGAAAACCAATTAAGGTACAATGTAGAACCCTATAACAAAAGGTTTCCCTTTCAGAAAAGTTCCCATATAGAACCAGTTTACCTTGAGATACCCTTTTTTGGCTTTCCCCTAATTTTTTCTTCCAAATTCCCATCCATCAGGCATCTCTCCCCTGTCACACAACAGCTACCATCCAGGGAGGGCTATCACATGCTTTCACCAAGGTGATGTAACACTCTCACACCCATGATTGGCTAATGTTACTATGATTGATTGAGGGATGAGATTATGCTACCCCTACCTCCCTCCCTATCTCCCGGAGAGCGCAAACTTGAACTCTGGCCACAGATGGATGTGGAATCATCGGGATTCACACTCACAGTCTCCTGATGATCAGGCAAATGCTTTTCCATTGTGCCACTTGGGATCCTCCAGATACCCTTAACATTAAGAGTGTAGAAGCCCACAGCTCAAAGTCCAAACAGTTCTTCAGTTTCTCTCTGTAACAGAAGTTTTAAACCTTCTATGGCAAACTCTATAGCAGAAAGTTTCCCTGTTTCAGAAAGCTCTCGGTAGAACCCCTATAGACAGCTAAAAATGTTAACCATTCAAAGACTCATTAAAATACCCTTCTTTTTAAGACTGTAGGAGCTCACAGCTGGAGGAACAATGTCTTGTCCCTCTGAATAAACCATTATAGTTTTATTTAGAACCATATGCCAGAGATTTTCCTTTTTTATATCCAAAGTAGAAGTAATTTAGATTTAGAACCCTAATCAATCCAAAGAACCTGTGCATAACCCTTATTTTTAAGATTGTAGGTTGAATCCTGATGATGCCACAGCCATCCCTGGACAGGAGTCCAAGAAAGCAAAACTGGCCATGCTCTCAGGGAGGGAGGGCTGGCATACTCTCTATCCCCTATCAATCACAGAACACTTGCCAATCATGGGCACCTGTGTGACTATGTATACTGTACACAAGTGGGTGGATAACGCTTACCACTGAGTGTGTTACACCACCCCCTGATGTTGCATGAGCAGCAGTTGTGGTTGGCTGGCTTCACGTGCCTTGGAGGAAACACATGATATCCCTCACCGTCTTTGGTTGGCAAGCTGTTGTGTGATAGCAGAGAGATGCCTGATGGTAGGAACTGGCTACGACTAAAATAGGAAGGAAAATTTTGGAAAATAAATAATAAAAAATAAGCACATTGTAGCCCACAAGTGGAGAAATGGGTTTCATTTAGCTCTCTGATGGGGTCTTAGGAAAAAGGTAGAACCTCATTAGACAGCTATAACCATTGTATCTATAGATAGAAAGAATCCCTGAGGAATCCACACCTGAATCATCTGAAACGCTGGTAATCCTCTAGACTGGCAGAGTTCCTAGATATATCCCTGCAAAGAGGTCATGGCCTGGCATGCTTTCCAACAAATAAATTTGCCAACACAGATAGATAAATTCACCCATATGGGAACTTTTAACTGACATGCAGCGGTGCATGTGAAATGTCCGGATCAAATTCAGGTCAAACTGTGAGTGTAACAGACTCAACAATCCACACGAATGCATGTGTACACAGCTTAATGGGTATGTACACACACATATATGAGTAAAGCAGGGATCAGATTTTTATTACAGTGCATGAAAGGGTGGGTCAAGATGAAAATCCTCACCCCATATAGCCTCTCACTGCCTTGGCTAAAATTACCGTGGTGATGTAAGCGCAGAAATTGGCCTGTCTGAGTCTATACAAGCCCTCTTGAGCACAGGATCCAGACAGACCTCGAGCAACGTCTCAGTGCCCAGCCTTCCCCTAAAACCTATACACATACACAGGTAAGCTGAGGCTACTATTTGATATTGACTAGACAGTGTAAAGAGCTATGGTGTGTGTCTGGGTGGACCATGTTTATATATTTTTGTAGGGACCAAGTGTCCCAACAAGGGTAGGAATATCTGATATTTTTGAACTTGTGGGGACATTTTGCTGGTCCCCATAAGGAAAGTTTTGTTGTTGTTGTTGTTGTTATAGTTTTTAACAAATTTGTTTTTTTTTTAAAGAGTCAAAAGAGTGTTTTTGTGTGTGCATGGAGGGTTCCTCATCTGCGGTCATTTCAGAGGAGCATAGTGAGAACATGTTTAAAGGTTCAAACTGGAAACCAAAAGTAGTTTAACCTGATTGAAAGTAAATATTACAAATAATAGAGAATTGAGTAATGAGAGCATGGTCCAGTTATACACTAGTACAACTCAATGACTGTCTTGAACATCATCACCAGAGCCAAAAGAAATATTTAGGGATAATTAGAAACATTAAAATATTGTACAGACCATGAGAGAACTTGGAAAGAGGTGTATGTGTTACAACTGATCACTCTACTGGCATCAAAATTCAAGAAGGATTAGAAGATTTGTCCTTTGTGTGTGTGTGTGTGTGTGTGTGTGTGTGTGTGTGTGTGTGTGTGTGTGTGTGTGTGTGTGTGTGTGTGTGTACAGAGGGGAGAGGATGCAGACTGCAAACATGAGCAAACAGTGGCAGCAACATGCACGGGCACTGAGTAGAGAAGCTCGAGGAGGTGAGACACACAGACCCCTATTCGTACAGTTCTGTTTGATTGACAGTGGCAGACAAGATCAAACACAGACTCTAAGGTCATGTGAGCAGACAACTTCCAGGGCCATGACACCCTGTAAACGGAGACGGATCCGCTGTGTAACCAACACTGCCAAGGAAACTCTCCACACATTTGTCTGTTTGTTTTGCGTTATTTTCCAGTGACCTCAGCTTCGTACCATTTTGGCACTGCACAGCCGCTTGAGCTCAGCTAAATCTGACTCCAAAGTGGGAAGTATATCCGTGCTCCCCCTGACGCAAGTTCTTGAGAAGCTGCAAAAATGAAAAACGTCACTGTGGAGTAATTTTTCCCCCCTGATAGTTTGTTCATCCATCAGTTTATTTATATTCCAGTGGCCGTGCAACAGCGTGATAATAAATAGTTTTGCACCACTCTATAAAAATAGGGCCATTTATGAGGTTTTAGTGTTATTCCCAATCAGGGTCAAGCCAGGGTAAATAGTTGTTTTGACACACAAGCCTTCAAAACCTTGTTGAGCTACACATGCTACGCCCTAGACACAATCTCAGCTGCTGAGGATGGCCCCACATGGACACCCTACAGATCACCATGATGGACAGACTAAGATATGCTTATGAAGCAATGAATTTGGCTTCATGTTAAAACTTTAATGAACTTACTGCTAACAACTGAAGTTTTTTTTTTCTATACAGCACACAGTTATAGAAGGGATTATTTATTACAGTACTATCCGGTCACCTAAATGAGCCTGGGTTTCCTTTTGAGTCTGGTTCCTCTCAAGGTTTCTTCCTCTTACCATCTCAGGGAGTTTTTCCTTGCCACCGTCACCCCCAACTTGCTCATTAGTCTGGATTTTATGTCTTTGTAGAACTGCTTAGGGACAATGTTCATTGTTAAAAGTGTGTTAAAAATAAAATTGAATTGACTTGAAAATTGTGTTCAAAGCAGCTGGGAGGAGCAACGGGAGGATTTGCATGGAGCATGGAGCACGAGCAAGTCCAGCAAAAGTCATAGGGAGAATATGTGACATATTTGTGTCTATGTGTATGTATTTCAGAGGGCCTGAATCTAGGGAAGAAGGTCAGCATACCAAAGGATGTAATGATCGAGGAGCTGAACCTGACATCCAACAGAGGTTCCAGGATGTTCCAAGAGAGGCAGAAAAGAGTGGAGAGATTCACAGTGGAGAACACAACAGATTCACCTGCCTTTATATATGTAAGACATAAACTTAGCTACACCGACTTCTTGGTTAAAGGCTTTGGAATCAAACACTCTTCTTATCCGTTTGGATTATTCATGCTTCTTACCCATTGGATTGGCATTTGTGTGGGATTTAGTGGTAATTCATTTCAGTATCATCTAAATACAACTAAGAACAGTTTAGCTTTATACATTGTACCACACAGAGGTGGAATCACCATTTGCTCGCAGTTGCAATCTGGAATATAGAGAAAGCCCTAATGAGTGATTAAGTAGAGCTTTACATTTACATTTATGGCATTTGGCAGACACCCTTATCCAGAATGACTTACATTTATCTCATTTATACAACTGAGTCCCTGTGGCTTATGGGCCTTGCTCAAGGGCCCAACAGTGGAAGCTTGGAGGTGCTGGGATTTAACTCACGACCTTTCGAACTTCAGTCAATATCTTAACCATTCAGCTACCACAGTCCAGCACCGTCTTTTCCACTGACTTGAACGATGTATTGATAATGACATAGGTGAATAGTAAGTGTCAGTAAATTTGGGAAATTGAGAAGTGATGTCTTGGTGCATGAAGACAAGCTTAGAGACATCAGTGTCCATGATGGTGTAGAATTAAAATAGTGGTGTGCTATGGGCGGAGGAGGAAGGTGGTTATATATAGCCAGGAGAATTGTCTAAATAGTGACCATTTCATAATCTACATCCTCATCTGTCTCAGGTCTTCACTCCTCAATCTGGCAAAAGTGGAGCAAATCTTGGTTTAATTTGTTACACCATTATAATTTGGTAATACAAACACATTTTGGTTTTTGAGAATCTGTACCTTTAAGCTGAAGGTATGTGGATTGTGTTTCATTGCAGTATTTTCTGCTTCTGAATGATGTTGGCCTCATGAAGGTGTAAAGAAATCTTTAATCTGATAATACACTTCCCAGAGGAAAGAAAATTCAATGGCCCATACTTACAGATATGTGCATTCAACTGAAAATGTGAAATGAATAGAAATATTTAAAGTTAAACATTTATAGTTTTTAAGATTTATGTGCATGTCTTCCCCGTGTCTGCGTGCGTTTCCTCCGGGTACTCCGGTTTCCTCCCACAGTCCAAAGACATGCATATTAGGTTAACTGGTGTCTCTAAAATGCCCCTAGTGTGTGAGTGGGTGTATGAATGTGTGTGGTGTGTGTGCGTGTGTGTGCCCTATGATGGATTGGCGCCCTGTCTAGGGTTGATCCTGCCTTGCGCCCTATGACGCCGGCTAGGCACCAGCTCTTCCGTGACCCTGGAAACAGGAATAAGCGGTTAAGATAAT
This sequence comes from Scorpiodoras heckelii, assembly GCA_028566435.1. Lineage (NCBI taxonomy): Eukaryota > Metazoa > Chordata > Actinopteri > Siluriformes > Doradidae > Scorpiodoras > Scorpiodoras heckelii. The sequence goes on from JAOVVH010000012.1 coordinate 1,998,611, forward strand.
GAATGAATGAATGAATGAATGAATGAATGAATGAATGAATCAATGAATCAATCAATCAATGTATATTTATGCATACCTTGGACTATGCAGATGCAATGCAGCTAGCTGTGGAAGAAAAGCAGCAAACGTGTTGGCTCAAGAGTGTTTGATGCAGGGGTTTGTTTAATTAGGATTAAACATGAAATCTATTACTGCTTTTTAATGCGTAAAAAAAAAAAAACTTTTGCATTTTGTGAGTCAAACAATTTGGAACCATAAATGAGAACCCAGTTAAAGACTATTTTAAGTGCTACAAAACTGTGAAATAGTTCACATTTCACAGCTCACATTTTACAACGTAGTTCCCCCAGGCAGAGTTACAGTGCGACATGAATGGTATTAAATGAATGCAAGGCTTAAATACATAAATATAACCAAGAGCCAGTGTCTGCACATGAGCTGATTAGAGGTCATGAAACTATGAAGATACAACAGAAGGGCGAAATAAATAAGGCACCTAAACTCAAACTCAGAATTCTGCTGAAAGTTGCACATCACACAACATGCTAATAAACCAGTCCATGCATTCTTATTGTATGCATCTGGTAAACAGTTACCATAGGTCTTGCGTTATTATAGATCTAGTCATTAACTTTTTGACAAAATAATCTAACATACCTGTTTTTCCTTAGGATGGCATGGACCAGAAGCAGGCCCAGAGTCAGGTCCAGTCAGCATCCCAGGCTCAAGGAAGGAAGGAGAACATGATACACCCCGCAGCCGGTAAACATAGTCTGGTTACCACTCTGATGGAAACTGTCTCCAAGAAAGGCAGCCCCAGCGTCCTTGCTCCAGGTAGAGCAATGGATCAGTATTAAAGAAATACTTCGCCCACAAAGGAGAAACGCTAACTGCAAATGTCGGGGGCCTGAGAGCATATTTTTCCACTGCTCCCTATTATCTGTCTGTTAGCTGTTTTGGGTGAAGCATTGCTTTAATGTTTTCATATCTCTGGGGATTCTTTAACCCTCGTGTTGTGTTAAGGGTCAAAAATGACCCGCAACTGTGGAGAGAAAACCCCCAAAATGATCTTTTTTTTAACTTGAAACTTGAGGACTTTTCCTAAAGTGACCCCAACATTAGAAAAAGTGAAACATTTTTTATGTAAAGCTGTGCACCACTAGGGTACAAAGATTGTCTTAGGGTCATTTTTGACCCAGAAGTTATAAAATCACTTATGTGCTACTGATTGAACTTTTTTGTGCACCATGCACCTGAAATTCACAGACAAAATAAAAACAATTTCATACAAAATAATCAAAATTTCAGACAAAATCAACATTTCTTGAAAGCATTGTTTACTAATAGGGAAAGCAGTCAGAGGCTATAAATTGCTGCCGTGTGTCCAATGATTACATGCAATCTTTCCGCACAGTTACAAAGGTTACAAAGGAAAAACCCAGATATAAAGTTTGTAATAAGTTACAAATTGTTACTTCATGCAAAATAGATTTGGGGATTTAAAGACTCAGTTTAGCTGCTTTATTTTAGGGGTTTAGTGTAGTGTCATTTTTTGACCCTACACATGTTAAGACTACACAAGGGTTAATAGATTTGAAGCATAGCAGCTTATGAAATGTTTCTTCAATTCTGCTGCTACATTAGTAATATAGCTTTTGCGAATCCTGTGCACTTGGTCCCTTGAATCAACCATAACTGTAGACACATCAGTTAGGCTACTATATTACTTTACAATCAAATGACTTTCACTTAACACCTACTGTAGGTTTGCATCCTTTCTATATGAGCTCACAGACTTACATTATGAGACAATTATCAGCTAATTAGTGTTCCCTTTATGACCCTTAAATAAGTCTCCATCTCCTCTTTCTGTGCAGTGAACCATATGAGGTCCCAGAGGGGTCAGAATGACTCATACTGAACATTTGAGCTTAAGCCAGTACAGCATGCATGAGAGGCTCATCTAATCTTCTAATGGATCTGTTAAAGTGAGATCATGTTCGTAAGAGGTTGCTGGGGGAAAATTGCTTACAAGGGACAGATTGGGGTCCTTAGGTCGTTATTAGGTTGCTACTTGTTGCTCATCCGTATCTGCAACCTAGTAATCAGTGTATAGCTCCAGTCAGCACAGTATTAGTCTTGGGACTGCAATCTTACATCCATTTAAACAATAGTGATCTATTGACTATAACCTATGGGAAAAGGTAGTGCTATAACATTTTCCTGGGTTATTTTGGTCACAGCCATAGAGTTACAACTCTGGACAATTTATTATCTATGAAAGGTTTCTGGATTCAAGATGATCTGAGATGAACTGATTTCAGGATGCAACATTAAAGGTTTCCCTGAAAGCTCGGAAACTTAGTACTGTGCCCATTCACACCTGGACCAGGTCCTACTATGGTTATACTTTATAAATCAGTTTGGCAAATGGCTTCACTTTAAATTCATTCTCTGCTACTATTACTTCCAGGCTACTCTGGCCCTTTAAAAGAAATTCCTCGTGAAAAGTTCAACATTACAGTAATTCCCAGATCCTATTGCTCACCGTGGAGAGAGGCGCTGAGGGGCAACGAAGAGCTACTGTTGTCCATGGACCCTCAGATCCCTCCACCAGAGAAACTTCAGCCTGCAAACTACAGATGCTTCAACAGGTATGTGACCTCCAAGATCCCTATCAAACTGTCACCTGCAGACATCCACTAGGCGGGAAACCCAGCGAAAATCAATTAGTTTATAGTTATACCAGTATATTTGATATGCTTCAAAAAAGAAATGGTGGATCCCCTCAGGGATTGTCTTCCGGAAACCATCAAAATTAGAAGTTAGGATTGACTGCAAGCTGACAGACAAAGCTCCTGAGGAATACAAGCCTCACTGGCATCAGACTCATAGGCAAGGCACCTTTTTTCCACCCTCCATGTAGGGCTGAAGGATCATTGAGAAGAAGGTCTTAAAATAACTACTTCATCAGAGGAGGCTGACGGTAAGTGCCCAAGGTTTATTCTCCACAAAAGCCAAATGCAAGCAGTGCAAAGAGACGTGGTGACAGGGGTCAGTTAGGGGTCTTCACTCAGTGATACGTCGTCCATGCTAATTATCTGCCCAAAATAGACCCACCGGATACCAATGCTATCAGATTGTGATCTCCAGATATCTGTGGAGTTAATGCTGGCCCGTCTGTCATTGGCTATTCCGTAATGTCTTCCTGGAGTGGTAAATAGACACCAAGGACACATTAAAAACAGAAGAGTCATGAACTGGAGGTCTCCCTTCAAGCCTTTCAGAGCCTCTGCTTTAGCGCAGCAGATGTCTCGGTTCCAGGTGATGGTGAGGTGGGTGATGAAAGTTGTAAATTGTAACAGACCACTGCTATATTCTCTATAGCACAGGTTCCCAACCGTGGTGCTGTAGTAAGATGCAGATCTGAGCATTTTCCCTTATCGCAACATGCCTCATGAACTAATTAAATAGTCAGTTAACTAGCAGTTGGAGTGACTGGAACCAGGGTCCAAGAAAATATTCTGGCACTGTATGAATGCTGAACAGAAAGTTCTTACCTTAATCACAACATAAACATCTCATACCTATCTCTGTCGTTTCCTCTCTTAGAGTTGCAATGCCATTCGGGGGTCACATACACAGTAAGAGGGTTATTCCCACCATCAACTTTGAAGCAATGGAGTCCCAGAATTTGCCAGGCTCCACAGTGGAAACGATGATCGAACGGCCCAACTTCAACCGAGCACCTCGCGGCTGGGCCACTGGTTACTTACCTGAGTCTAATGAACTCTGAGTCCATTCAGGTCAAAGCCCCAGCTGCTTAAATGTGCTTACTTACAGCTGAGTGCCTGTAGTACTCAGTGTTTTGGTGCCTTTTGATCATCGACAATAACTCTGGATTTGCTGCAGAAGGCAGAATATCAGATTTTAGCCATGAACCTGGATGCTAACTGGAATGAAGTACTGTAGCTCTTTGAGAGAAAGGTTGAACCTTTGTATTAGGCAGTAACTGTAGCCTAAAAGCTTAAGTCAAACGCACCCTTATATAAAAAACAAGATTAATTTATTCAACTGTGTTGATGCAAAAGGATGCCAGAATGCGATTCTCAGTAAAATGTTGTATTTTGTTATGTTAAATTCTGAGTTGAATTTTTTCTTTTAGTTTACATGATCTATTTTCACTTCATTTAATGTTTTTTTTTGTTTTTTTACGTTACCCACAATTTCATCAGCTGCCTTCTGATAGTGACACCAGCGAGGTTTAGCATTTGCTTCATCTCTACATGAAACGAGCAAAGCAGCAGCACTTTAATCCTTTAGTCTGTCCATCTCTCTCAAACCCTTTCCTGGTCACTCTGGTCAAACAGATGAGGTCCAAAAAATTCAACTTTTTATGCTAATACTGCAAACTCCATCATGTTTGCTATACATCATGCACTATTTTGACACTGGATATCACATTGATATGACATTAAACATTGCTGTAATATGGTGAATGACAAAAGAAACCATTGCTCTTTTGTTTTTAGGATCAAATTCTGACTGACATGTCTTAGTTTTGGCGTCCTTGAAAAATATTCTCCTATTAAACATCATTGCAGCTGTGCTAGCAGTGTCTCCCTGTGATGTCAACGTGGCACACAACCGTTAACAAAAAAAAAAACAGCAGTAGCTAATAAACTAGAATCAGAATCTCTAAGCAAAGTTTCATTATGGACTTTTTCTTTACTGTTTCCACAATATATTGTAATCTCTTCTAAAGTAAGTGAAGAAAAATACCTGTCCTTGACAGCTGTTTGTCGAGAGACATGTACAAGGAACCCAGGAGGGGCAGGACTGTTTTCCCTCCAAACAAAAAAATGTGTTGTAAATTCATCTTTGTATTTTAATTTTACACGAGCAACATAATAGTAAAGATCTGAATGAAAATGCATAATTTAACAACACTGGTACAGAGTGCAATAATGCTCAGTCCTACAAGGTTCGGTCCAGCAGGCAAATCTTATTTAGGCACAATTGCCCTGCAACAGGGCGGCATGGTGGTGTAGTGGTTAGCACTGTCGCCTCACAGCAAGAAGGTCCCGGGTTCGATCCCCGGGTGGAGTGGTCTGGGTC
>JAOVVH010000012.1:2021173-2032156 GCA_028566435.1 Scorpiodoras heckelii
AATACAGAAATAGACCCCGTAATTCAGACTGCGCCTTATAATACGGTGCGCCTTATGGTCCGGAAAATACGGTAATTTAAGATTCCTGATCTGCTTGAATCGATAATACCTGTGATTCCTAAAACAAATAAACAACCAACCAAAATATTGCACTTACTCGATTCCCGTAAGCCCCTAGTAAAAACCTCGTACATTGTTGTAGCATCATCGTAGTAAAAAGACAGAAGCTTGTCAGCGTCCACCAACGCTGACCTGTGGGCAAACTCTCCACCCTAAACAACAGCAAAAAAGATTCATGGCTATTAATACTGATCCAAAACGAAATCCAAACTCTGGCTTTGCAACAAGGTTTCCATCTTGATTTTGGTTTTGGACTCACCGGCAGCTCGATGGACTGCCTGAGCAAGTCACAAGGTGGTTTAAGGGCTTTGGGTCGAGTGGTGTACCAGTAGGTTGCGAGTGCGGCGAAGGCCCCCACGCCCACCAGCGTGCCAGTGGAAAGGCTGCGGACGTAATCCCGTACCTCTGCCAGCTCAGGCACACGCAGCTGCTTCAACAGCTCCTGGGCCTGCATGTCTCTCTGCTAAAGGATCTGCGGAGTGAAACAAGGTTCGACATTAGGTCCATGGCTGATTACGCATGTACGCAAGTACAAAGAGGCAAAGGGTGGATGCTAGGGTAGTTTTAATTGCGTTTATTTTAAATGCAATCTCCATAGAACGAAAGAGACAACTTCTGAATGGTGTGGTTGTTTCCTTGCTGATAAACAGCATTGGACTTTATTTATCTAGCTGGACATGAATACATTTATTCGTAAATCATTCGCTGAAGCATTTCCACAGTGTGTACGTATACGACTAATGAAAATCCATTAGTTGGGTATAACAATTGTGTCCCAGGAGAGCCCTTGACGTATAAGAGCACACACTAAAGTAAACCTTGACTAAACTTCAAACTGTATGAGTATAACTGGATAGCTACTGCAATGTGTTTTACAATACAGGCTACGTTGCACAAATTGCTTTTTTAATTAAAGACTTTTTTAATTAAAGACTTGAAAGAAAGCAATTCAAAAAAACATCCATAAATTATGACAAATAAGACTTTATCATGCAATTATGACCAAAAAAATATCGGCACCCTATAAAAGAAGGACGTGTTAGTGTGTGTCAGTGGAAGCTGATGCACTGCAATGGCTGAGCTGCATTACTGGAAGATTTATGCTGCATTTGACTTAACTCAGAAGCAAAACATTTTTATTGTTAACAAAAAATAGTGACAAATTTCTACTTGTACTCTACCAGTAGACTGTATCACCTATGATACAGATCATGGTTCCTCTCAAGGTTTCTTCCTCTTAACATCTAAGGGAGTTTTTCCTTGCCACCGTTGCCCTGGCTTCTGCTCATTAGGGATAAAACCTAAGTTATGTCTGAATGTTACGTCTTTGTAAAGCTGCTTTGGGACAACGCCCACTGTTAAAAGCACTTTACAAATAAAACTGAACTGAACTGAATTAGTTTTCCACATATTTTCATAGTAGTGCATATAATACAGTGCCACATTTGGTGTGTGTCTAAGGAATGTTGTATTGAGTCAGGTTGAGTCTTTACATCACAAGATATTGGCTAGTCAAGCGCTAGATTTTTGCTTTGAACGTTATCCATACCAAGTTTCATGTGGATTGGTGAAATCTAAGAATATGATATTATAGATGAAAAAATTGGTGAAGGGAAAAAAAAAAAACAACAACAAAAGAAGAACAAGAAGAAAAACTTCAACAAAAACTATATGACTGCTGCAGCTAGCTTGGGTCGTCATGTATTTTCTGGCCAATTTCTTTCTTCTTCTGCTTCTTTTAATTTAAGCTGTTTCTATGCCAAGCCGTTTCTATGATTAAATTACCATCGATTTACCAACAAATCTGTTGTCCTTCAAAGGTGGACAGTTTCATTTCTCAGAATAAAACTCCTATGAAACCTGATATACATTCCCGCAATCCTCAGCCCTCACCCCATACAGTGCTCATTACAATTCAATTGTCCCTTTTGTTTTCTTCACGTGTGAATCCAAGGAGACTAGGCTGATTGTCTTTGCATTGCAACAAATGAAGCATAGTGAACTCTGCCTCTCTGGGCCAGGCATGACCTTCATAAGTGCTCATGGCTCATTGAGCAAGGGTCATGCTGATTGAGTTATCAGACATTTTGTAACACTATCGCAATCTGTCACAAGTGTGGTTTGTCTCGAATAGCCTTTACTCCTTAACTTTCACCCAAAAACCTCGGGCAGAATTCACACCTCAGCGTGAACCAGCAGAGTGAATTATGGGAGATGAATTATACAGTACATAACCGACAAATAAAAATATGAAAGCTAAGTAACAGCTTAAGGCAAAGAGATATAGAAAAGGTTTGTAAAATATCAGCATTGAAGTGTATTCAAGATAGGAAAAACGTCAGCTTTTTGCAAAATGAGTTACACAGAAACATTTTTTGGGTTATTTTGTTTCCAGTGAATTTTACATGGTGGAAAAAGAATGCTAGAAATGTTCAAAGCCCTGACACATATAATCAGTTTGTACAGGGTGAACCAGACGGGTCTGAAGATTTTCACATGCTTATTTCTCAGACACTAGCTTGATTAGAGTAGTGACCGGTGGCGGAAAGAGTAGTTCAGTTGATGCCTTTTGAGTCAACATGTAGCAGTGGTCAGCACAACATCGCTAGTTCATTGCTGAAACGTTGTTTAAAAATGACTGTGTGATTGCTACTCAACAGTTATTTCACATTAAGTTCGACATTCCTCGTTTGACCTGTACGTGGCTTGCCGAGTGGTTTCTTTTTAAAGAGAGAATACTTTATGAAAACTTTCAACCCATTTTTAACTGTGTTCCAAGGGCGCACAGTACCGTGACGAGGAACACTGAACTTAATGCTAAATACCCATCGAGTAGCAATCACAGAGTCGCCGTTTTTAAAAAACCTTTCAACAATGAATGCGCAATGTTGTGCTGATCACAGCTCCATGTTGACTAAAACGGTGTCAGCTGAGCTACTGTTTCCCGACCAGTCACTACTCTAATCAAACTAGCGCCTGAGAAATAAGCAGATGAAAATCGTTAGATCTCTCTGGCTCACCATGTACTACACTCTCAGCTAAAACGTGTACATGTGTAAATCTTTTCAAATCTGCTTTACCTTTAATTTCACAATACAATTGCATTTTGGATCACAGAAAACAGATCGTATCGAATCCAGGCTCCAAAACTGGTTAAAACAAAGCAAACCAAACAAAAATTCTCAGTGTAGTGTAAATAATGGGAAGTGACCTTACCAAAAGATGCACAGGAACGATTGTCATGTGAGCTCTATAATTTCAAGAACTTACAGTTTATCAATGGTTTTCTGTATTAAGCATCTTCAAGATGACCCATTCTAGCAAGAACTAGGCATTAGCGAAAATGGCTTAGTAAAGGTTCTTTGGATGAATCAAATATTAGTGATTAAACCTTTTCTCAAACATAAATCCTTGCTACTCTAATGTTGGGACAATCTGAGGAATCTTTTTTGACGTGCCACATGGAACTAACGCTGTTGAATCGTGGATAAAGCTCTTAAATTCAGTCAAAACAAAATAAGCTCAAGTTGAAAGCACTCCATTATCGCCTCAGAAAAGTAAACAGCTAAGCCTATTTACACACTCATAGAGGGTCTTAGCCAATAGTCCCAAAAGTCATTCGATTTGTGTATCTTGGCTTGTTGGGGGACAAACAAATACAGATAACAGCTGCATTTCCATTCGGGTCAAAACCGGCAAAATGAAACAGAAACCTGAGGTAAGCCAGACAGTGTGAATTAACCACAACAGCCCTACTTGTAGGATTTGGGGATGAGTCATCCTGGCTGTTAGGTTACACAGACACAATGGGTAGTCATCGTTCTGAGAGATTGAGTGTATGTGTGTGTGTGTGTGTGTGTGTGTGTACATATATGCATGCGTATGTGTTGACACAACACAGCACGTTCAGCGTGACTCAGTTAGGACACATTGCCCCTTTCACCATTTACCTAGTTTTATTTTTACCACTTAGACATGGGTCCTGGCCAAGAGCTTTCACTCATGATGAACAAATCTTGCACTTTCAGAGAAAATGGCAAGCAAATAAAAAAAAATAAAATAAAAAAAAAATCAGTCAATCAATCAAACCCCGGAGAACCAAAATCTACCACGAAGGGTCACTTTCTGTAATTCCCTTTCTACATACAGTACAGCGTTCTGAAATTAAAACAGGCATCCAAATCAGAAAGTGTGAACATCTGTACAATCCTTCAAAAAAAAAAAAAAAAACACACCTCCAGCAACTTTTGGATCCTTGTAAGATCTAAACGTATAAATCATACACAAATGGTAATAAAGTGCAACCCGGTCCTGACCCTGTTTCTGGTACCTGTAGGAAGCTTTACAGTTCTTAAGACATTTTATAACTATTACACACTCACAAGACAAAACAAAAGCAAGTCACCTGAGTCACGAGCGAACTGAGGTAGCGGATTCCCGAGTGGAGAAGACGGGTAGCACTAACCGGCATCTGTCAGAATTAAAGCATCCGAGTTTATGAGTTCATGCAACGGACAATGCGAATCCAAAGGTCAAACTGAGACCTGCCCCTTCCTCCGTCTTATTGGACGATCTGCCTTTGAAATGTGCCGTGTCGTCCGGATTATTGGGGCTCCGCGGATAACAGACTTCAAAGTTCTGTGATTAACAAGTCTGTTAGACAGCAAGCTGCTTGAATACTTCAGACCACTTCATTCCTTGACCAAAACATTAACTCAATCAAGATACCACATCAAACACTGGAGAAAACCTCGCAACGTTATTGATTACCTACCTCTCTCTCTCTCTCTCTCTCTCTCTCTCCCTCTCTCTCTATCCGACTGCGTTACACAAGCAGTCATTCCATCACCTGGATGACTTCCTCTTCTACTATGCTCCCTCAGAGGTCAGAGGCAGAAGCTGAAGAAGTCCTGCACACGCACGCGATCACGATCACATGCTGCTCCAGGCTTTCCAGGGGAAAGGTAACCTCGGCAAGGCCGCACTGTCTAAACTTGGTCTGCCTGAGAGGTTAGACCAATGATAGAGCCCAAGAGCGGTCACCCGATGAAGGCCAGCCAAGCAGAACCGCCAGCCCATCCCCCTCCTCCAACACTCGGCTATTTTAAAACCACGGCGAACGGAAAGCATGAGGACGTGGAAAAGCATTTCAGCTGCTTTTTCAGACATGTAAAGTAGCCAATGGGGATTAAACACACACACACACACACACACACACACACACACAGCACTGATATTCTTCAACAATCTCAAGTGAACATGTCACACTAAACAGCATTTGTACCATGCACAAGCATCCAGGACTCCTTCTATCTCCTGTAATGGACAGTTTGTGGATACCTGGTCTGTTTTCCCACAAATCTTCACATTACAAATACACTATATGGACAAAAGTATTCAGACACCTACACATTATACCTACAGGAGCTTTTATGACATCCCGTTCGAAATCCATATGGAGTCGGTCCCCCGCTTTGCAGCTAAAACGCCTTCCACTCTTCTGAGACGGCTTTCTATAAGATTTTGAGTTTGCGTGGGGGAATTTTTGCCCATTCATCCAGAAGAGCATTTGTGAGGTCAGACACTGATGTAGGATAAGAAGGGCCTGGCTTACAGTCTCTGTTCTAGATCATCCCGAAGATATTTGATGGGGCTATGATCAGGGCTCTGTGTGGGCCAGTGAAGTTCTTCCACGCCAAACTCACCCAACTGATTTGTGCACTCGGGTACAGTCATACAGGAAGAGATAAGAGCCTTCCCCAAACTGTTCCCACAAAGCTGGTGGCATAAAATTGTCCTAAATGTCTTGGTATGCTGAAGCATTAATATTTCCCTTCACTGGAACTAAGGGGCCTGGGCCAACCCCCTGAAAAACAACCCCATAGCATTATTGCACTTCCACCAAATTGTTACAGTTGGCACAATGCATTCAGGCAGGTAATGTTCTCCTGACATTCAACAAACCCAGACTCATCCATTGTGCTATACACCACTCTATCTGACACTTGGCATTGTGCTTGGTGATGTGAGGCTTGCATGCAGCTGTTCGACCATAGAAAACCATTCCATGAAGCATCCAGTGCACAGCTTTTGTACTGATGTTAAAGCCAGAGGAGATTTGAACTCTGCCGTTATTGAGACAGCAGAGTGTTGGTGACTATTATGCGCTACGCGCCTCAGCACTCAGACACCCTGCTCTGTAACTTTTACGTGGTCTGACACTTCGTGGCTGAGTTGTTGTGGTTCCTAAACACTTTCACTTTTCAATTTCTTCCCTCCTAGACATGCCACAATCAACTCACAGTTGATTGTACAATATCTAAGAGTCAAGAAATTTCACAAACTGACTTGTTACAATGGTGGCATGCTATTACAGAACCACACTCGAATTCACTGAGCTCTTCAGAATGACCCATTCTTTCAAAAATGTTTGTAAAGGCAGACTGCGTGTCTAGGCGCTTGATTTTATACACCTGTGGCAATGTGACTCCGTGATTAAGAGCTGTGTCCAAATGCTTTTGTCCAAATAGTGTATCGTAAGGTATTAATTCGGGAATCCAGTGTGTTCGTACACTTTTCTGTCCACGAGCTTCAGAATCTTTAAGGTCGCAATCTGATTGGCTGCCATTTTTCCAGTGGGAAAACAACGTTATAAAATCATTTTGATGCATGCTCAATAATCCAGGGAAGTCATTCCCAGAAAGGCGAATCAGTTCATCGGGACGCAAGGTTAAGTGTGAAGAAACGTTTCAAAGAAATCACTCGGTAACCATGTCCAGATAAACTTTCTGGATGTTATAAAATCAGTTCAGATGAAGATTTGCTCACTTGTGTGAGGAAAAGGCTACAGATTCCTATAAAAGTTATGAAAGAGCAGTCTGGTTCAAAGCAGTTAGTTATTTCTAAGTATCTCATACAAAACCAATGTGCTATGGGGAAAAAAAGTCGATGGTTGCTCATCTGTAATGCCAATAAAAAAACATAGATTGTAAAAAGATACATTTATCTCCATTTATTATTTCTAAAGGGTACATTATGCTTTTATTTCCCCATTATGACCATTATTACTGCCTCTGAAACACAGCATAAGTACAATCCATTATTAAAAACACTACGCTAAAGCTTGTCTACTCATTTCAAGGTCAGTTGTATTTAAGGGAAATCAATAAATTCTTGTTCACATAGTTTACATCCAAATTACTGGGGGTTTTTTTTAGCCAATAATATTCCATTTAACATTTCTTGATCTATTAATTTGCATTATCTTTTTTTTTTTTAAAGAGTTTAATCATTTGTCTTACACAGTCTTTTACTTCATAGCACGTTCAGATTTGCCTCGAAAGAAAAGTACTGTGTATAGAAACCAGATTATTATTATTTATATACATCAAAAATCCACATCTGAATACATTTAGTCAGCCTTAAATCAAAACCCAATTTCCTTGTTCTTAACGACACTGTATTTCCACAGATTTTGTGCATTTTGTGAACATTTGGTTCACCAAGTATCTAATATTCATAGTGTTGTGTACTGTATTATATTGCAGTCGCATTTACATAAGGTTGTAAAAGCAGGACAGCACTTAAGCTTCACATCCCAGGTGACCTTCAAAAGTAAAATATTCACTCCACCTCGACTACACAGGCAGCTCGTTACACACTTATAACGACCTTTACACAATGTTTCCACTCCTCTTCGCCAACATATATATATATATCGTCTTGAACAAGGTAAGCATGCGTACATTAACGCGCATTGAGTCCTTTTACAAAGACGAGTCAATTAAAAAGCCTTGGAAAAATGTTTCAAAGCGCCTAAATTAGAGAAACTTTTTTATTATTGTATGTTAGAGGAGTTGGAAAATGTTATTACTCAAAAGCAGGCTAGAACTAGAAAAGGAAATGGTACAACTTAAATAGTTTTCATTCAAATCACCCTTACAGTATACGATCAGCTGTAAAGTTCCACCTTCAAGCTTTAGCTGGCACCATTATTACAGACAACAGTGTGAGAAATAAATAAATGTATAACTAAATAAATTTTGTACACTTTTCTGGCCACAAGCTTCAGAATCGTAACTGTTGATCAGAATCTAAAATCTGATTGGCTCGCAGGAGTTTCCAGTTTCCCATCTGAACGCAAACGTTTTCATATTTAACGTGACCGTGTGATGTAGTGATGCATATTGCACGATGCTGACTCAGTCCCGAACACACTGGCGCTTATTTTCTTAAACAAACAATAACAACTCTTTACTACTAATGAATAGTCATTTCCCTTAAATTCTGCAATTCAAATGAATTAAAACAAAGTGTGTACTCTCTCACAGTACACAGCACATCCAATCGATTGTTTCATAACACGTTTCAGAGACATAACGTCAAAGTTTAGCAGGATTATGAAGCATTCCTGATTATGCTTTTAAGCTAATCCCAGCAAAATAATCTAATCAAGCGCGTTATACTGCACAGCATAACAGCCGGACGCATTTTACCGTCCTTTTCTTTATTTCCTTTTTCTTTTTGAAGATGTTAGAGTACATATTAAAGCTCTGAAAAGAACAGACATACAGTTGGGGTTTAAGGGCGTGGTCGACCACGCCCTCCACAGTGCCCTCTAGGTCTGAAAGGCCTTCAGTACGGGGGCCACGGAGGGACATTTCCTGCTCCTGCAGGCGCTCAGGACCTTCTGTCCAACTGCAAAATTGTTGAGTGTGTTTAAACGTAGAGTAAAGTGCGCTTTTTTTTAGATTGAATACAGTTTCATGGGGGAAAAAATGAAAGCCGGTGACGATTGTGACTTTTACTCGCTTTTCATCTTGGACTAGAAGTGGGAGAAATAAAAAAAAATAAATCACAGAAATGTTCAAACATATATTTTTTTTAAAACAGACGCTGTAATGCATTTTTACAGACGTGCAGACAAAAGTGTCAGCAAAATGCAGACACTTAACTTTATTGATCGTTGACAAGAGTGGGATCAAAAGACAGAGCCTATTCAGATTCAGTTCACACACACACACACACACACACACACACACAAAACCTTTCACCTCATTCCAGTCATGCAAAGACAGGTACCAGGCATGCCATCACATCACATCACATCACACAGAGGGAGTTTTACTGAAATGTCAGTCTGTCATTAGTGCTCACAGTCACCTACTGACCAGCGTCCTATTCGTCCTCGACATTCTTGAGGAAATTTTTTTATTTTTTAAATTACTAAACTGCATCATTCAGTCACTGGGACGGAAACCTGCTGTATCTATATCTACTACATCCAAGTGTCCAAGACACTTAAACATCTGTATTAAAGGATCACAAAGTATAAATGACAGATAAAAGTGGCATTTAATGCCATTTTTTCTCCTGAATGCACCTGCAAAGATCTGGAAAAGGTTATTTTTCGGTCCTAAAATCAGAAAGTGCACATCAGTAACACAGATCAGATTCCTGAGCAGAACAAATGAAACCTAATAATAAATCAGGTGAAGGTGACCATTGTGAGGACGCGGGGGCGCGCCTGCGCGTTCACGTCCTGGTGTTCCAACATCTGGCCGTTTTGAAATCCTTTATGAAAGCAGTGCAACTGCATGTAAAAGTGACGTGAAGTGACGTGAAGTGCGTCAAAGGCACAAGGAAAAAAGGGCTGCTTTAAAAAGAGACAAAGAATTCAATACTATTAGTAATAAAGTATGACGAAGGCTTCATGCGCTTTGTTGGTGGAATGCAAAAACTTAAATAAAAGGTTAGACAGATTGTTTAACACATACACACACACACACATCTTGTTTTCATAACCCGTGCGTGTACGCACACGCACACACAAACACACACACACACACACACACACACACACACACACACACACACGCACTACATGGACACGTCGCAAGTTCTTATAAAGTTCCCGGCGCACGTGTTACATCTCTCCAGCTGTTCCAGACACACGCACACGCACCTCCTGAGTTTATCTCACAGCACACACTCAAACCCACGCAATACACCTGCACTGAAGTCTCACACACTAGCGTCCGGCACTGACCTGTTTCCACGCGTCGACACCCCCCGTGCGCACAAGAGCGTGTAGTTTGGGGATTTTACGCCACGGAAGAAGGTGTGTTTGTATACCGAAACCGGGTCCAGCAACCAATCAGAGACGCCGAAGCAACGATGTCACGCTGCGTCGTCCAATCAGAGCGCGGCATGTAACGAATGATCGTTTCGATGCACCGGATTAGTCCGCTTTGTGACTTTGGGTAACCCTCGCGTTTGCCCGGTCTGACCCTGACTTTAAACATTACTAATGTTATTATTATTTTTAATATTAATATTAATAATACAAGTAAAAAGTGCATTGTTTGAAATATCATTTTATAGTTTTATTTTTATATTTATATAGTTATATTATTATAACAAGATTTTTTAAAAATATTTATATTATTACTATTATTGAAATCATGTGCAATGTTTGAAGTTAGATTATTTATATAGATATATATTTATACTATATTATTAAAACAAATGCAACAATAATAATAAAAGTAATAATAATAATAATAATAATATAATAATAATAATAACAGTAATTATTATTATTCAAATCAGGTGCAATGTTTGAAGTTAGAAAGTTATATTATTATAACAAGATGAATTATTTTTATATTTATATTTATATTATTATTATTGAAATCATGTGCAATGTTTGAAGTTAGATTATTTATATAGATATATAGTTATATTATATTATTAAAACAACAATAATAATAATAATAACAGTAATTATTATTATTCAAATCAGATGCAGTGTTTGAAGTTAGAAAGTTATATTATTATAACAAGATGAATTATTATTATATT
>JAOVVH010000012.1:2047056-2063816 GCA_028566435.1 Scorpiodoras heckelii
TGCCATGATATGGCAGCCCAAACCATCACTGATCCACCCCCATGCTTCACTCTGGGCATGCAACAGTCTGGGTGGTACGCTTCTTTGGGGCTTCTCTTCTATATATATATATATATATATATATCATCATTATTATTCAAATCATGTGCATGTTTGAAGTTATATATTTCTATAGTTATTAGTCTGCTATTAGGTCTGCTAACAAAACATCACTGTACACTTCAGCAGTAAAAGCAGGGGACTGAGCAGAACCATCCAGACTGTTACAACACTTTCCCACTCAGTGTCTTCTCTCCTTCGCCCCCTGGAGGCTGAGTGCTGAACTGCAGTAACTGCTGTTGTGACCTTTATACACACTTCTGCTGAATCCAGACAGCTGCGAGCGACAGGTCTAGTACATGTTAAAACCAAAGCACAGAGAAGAACACGTCGACTGTGCAGCTCTGTTTCATTCTTTCATAAATATTACACATATACATGATTTTGCATTCTTTTCTAATTGAATACAACCATTTTCCATGACAAATTATTATCATGAATATTGACAATAACTAATGAAAAGCTGACTGTGAAATGTTTACATACATTTCAGAGCTGATTAGTCTTTGGTATGTTCCCTTTCTACTTTAATGACTGTGTGCACTCCAGCTGGCATGGACTCCATGAGTTTGTGCAAAAGCTTCCCATCCATTTTCGATCAAATCCATCCAGCGTGTCCTCTGAACACACGCTTCAAGAGAGCGAATAAGACTCATAAAAGAAAATCTTACCTTTCATCATTTCATGCAAGAGAAATGTGCTTCATTTTATTTAGTCATGTAGAAACAGTGTGAAATCTTGAACGTTGAATGTGTCCGTCCTTCGTTTTTGTGTTTACTCCCAGCTTAACAAAGCCCCTGTACAAATATGATTCATTTCTGGAGTAAGTACAGTACACATCTAAATGACTGGCATCACTTTCACTTAGAGAGACTGGAAAATACAGTTTAAGGTGTATAAGATCAACATTTGTAAAGTTGACAGGTTGTAAATGTAAAAAAAAAAAAAAAAAAGAAGCTCAAAAATAACAGACATCTCTCATACGGTGTTTACATGTGACTTGTTACATAATGTGCATGCAGAAGTGTACGCATGACATTGTGGTGGTGATAAAACAGGTATCTGCTAGCAGATAACTGGCACTGTGACAAACTTGCCTGGACAAGGACTGGTGTTTATTTTGCCCTCATGCACAGTGAGGAGGATGATAAGACAAAAAAAAAATATCCCCCAAGGACCACTGTTGGAGTGAAAAAAAGTAACATCTTGGGGTCACCAAGTCTCCAAAGAAACATCAGATGCCATGCCAACCTCCAAACCAACAGATTGTTCAGAAGGCTTGTCAGGAAAAAGCCTGTCATCAAACCACAAATGTACTGTATGTGTATGGCTAAACACACTGATCCTTAGATTTTGTTGGGGTTTTGTTTTTGCCTCTTTTACCCTCCGCCTCACTGTTTCTGGGGGTAAAATAAACATAGGTCCTCATCCAGGAAAGTGTGCCCCAGTTCCAGTTGACTGGAATGTTTTAATAATAGTCCTAACTATAGATATGGGCATGTTCATAGAACTGTATTTATAGTGTTTGAAAAGCACTACATTGTTATCCCACATACTTATTCATCTTCTTTCCTCTTCCTCTTCTTCTTCTTCTTCTTCTTCTTCTGCTTATTATTATTATTATTCAGCACATTTCTGCGATTAATACAGCCCAAACCACTTAAAGTACAGACACAGTTCAAACACCGTTGCGTAGATAATTGCGCTGTGTGGTATGCTATTTATTTTTGGAGTCGATGTGATTTATAGTTTTTAAAAAATTTTATTTAAAATAATAAAAATTTCCCATAGGAATGAATGGGGACACCTGCAGTCACATGACCACGCCCCCAACCCCCGGCAGGCCACTGATGACGTTACAATAGACTGATTTCAGCACTTTTCAAGCACTATGTATTTCCTTCAGGAAATGCAGATCTAGTTTTTATAGCCCTTCCCTTACTTATGAAGGTCAACACACTTTTCACTTATTTGAATTGAGCGTTTTCTTGTCTTTCCCCACTGTCCAAAGCATCACACTGCCTCCACCAGCTTGCCTTGTTCACATAGTGCATCCTGGTACCATCTCTTCCCGAGGACAATCACCCGGTCATCCACATGATGTAAAAGAAAGCACAAGTCACCAGAACATTGCACCACAGTTCAGTTTTGATGTTCAGGTGCTCATTGTAGGTGCTTTTTTGGTGGTGTACAGGGGTCAGCATGGGCCGTCTGACTGATCTGCAGACACACAACCAAATATGCAGTAAGCCGTGATACACTGTGTGCTCTGACACCTTGCTGTCATAACCAGCATTACATTTTTCAGCCGTTTCCGCTACAGTAACTTTTCTGTAGGATCAGACCGTCACTACCCTTGTGCATCAGTGAGCCTTGGCCGTCTGTGACAAAGTCTCCGGTTCACCTGTTGCCCCTTCTTGGGCCGCTTTTTTTTGGGGTACCAAGCACTGTGTACCGGGAACACCACACAAGACCTGTAGTTTTGGAGACGCTCTGACCCAGCTGTATAACCATCACAATTTGGCCCTTGTTAGAGTTGCTCAGTTCCTTACACTTGCTCATTTTTCTCACTTCCAACACATCAACTTTGAGTGCTCAGTACAATATATCTCACCCCTTGACAGATGTCACTGTAATGAGATAATCGATGTTATTCACATCAGCCGTCAGTGGTTTTAATGTTATGGCTGATCAGCGTATGTATCCCAGTGAAAATGGAAGTTATGGATTACTCCTTAAAAGTTCCTAAACTTTAGAGACACACCAATCAACCCAATATGCATATCTTTGAACTGTGGGAGGAAACCGGAGTACCCGGAGTAAACCCACGCAGACACGAGGAGGACATGCAGACTCCACACAGAAAGGACCCAGACCACTCCACTCCACCCGGGGACTGAACCCGGGACCTTCTTGCTGTGAGGCAACAGCGCTACCCACTGCACCACTGTGCCGCCCTCTGATCAACTTAGGAAAATTAAAATATTAATGGCATAAATGTTTGAATTGCATTTTGTTATTAAGAATATCTCGGAGTGCCAATAATGGTTGCACATGTGGGTTTTGTTGGTGGTGTATTTCTTTTTCCTTAGAATAAATGTAGTTTATGCCACTGCCGCTGCCACTGTTGGGACCCTGAGCCAGGCCCTTAACCCTAAACCGCTCAGTTGTATAAATGAGATGAAATGTAAGTCGCTCTGGCTAAAGGCGTCTGTCAAATGCCCGAAATGTAAACTCTAAATATTTCAAATTTTGTTCAGTGTATGATTTTGCTGTAATTGATCAAAAGGTGAGTTGTTTATATTCCCTTTTTATTCATCTTTTCCAGGGGTGCCAATAATTGTGGAGTGCACTGTAGGTACAATCATACTTCTATAATCTATGTAAAGTGTATGATTTTTGTCTATATTTGGCCTCAGGAACATCCCTCTTTAGTGTCCAGCAATATCTGGCAACACAAAGGGGCTCTACTTTGCTTGTTACTGTTTTTCCATGTCTATGTGAAAAAACTGGAACAAAACAAAAAAAAAAAACTATGGGTGATTAAAAAAAATCAGAAAAATCATTTGGATTCAGTGTGCAAAAATTGTGCAATAAGATTTGCATGATGCATGGCACAAAATCTTGCTTACCAGTGGTGGTGGTGTCGTTGTTGTTGTTACAGCGGTGTCCAGTTGTACCTTCTGGTCCAAAGCACAGGTTCAGCATCAGCAGCTCACACCACATTCGTGACTGAGGGTTATTTTATTGTCTTAAAAAGTCACAC
Organism: Scorpiodoras heckelii; assembly: GCA_028566435.1. Lineage (NCBI taxonomy): Eukaryota > Metazoa > Chordata > Actinopteri > Siluriformes > Doradidae > Scorpiodoras > Scorpiodoras heckelii. The sequence goes on from JAOVVH010000012.1 coordinate 2,050,922, forward strand.
CATACCCCGAGGGGGCGGGGAAATCATATACACTAAACATTGAACACCACGACTACACAAGTAGGGACTTTTCAAATATTACAGGCTTTACAAAAGAAATCCCTCTCTGAAGTTATTATACCGAGTATGACAGATAAACATCTCTTACAGCTCGACGTAACAGTGTCACAATGAGGAACGATGTCTTCGAGAACGCTAAGAAACCCATCATGATAAGGGAAGACATCTTATGGACTATCCGCATTTCGTATGAAATATGTTCAGTATAAACACCGCATCCGTCTCGGACGGGCCGTCCGTTTGTTTTTCTTGTTTACAGCCGTTACACATCAGGCATTTAGTGCAAACATTTTAAAATCGCCATTCTCTCCACTATTCTCTCTGTTATCTCAGGGAAAGTCAGTTTTAGCGTGTGTGTGTGTGTGGTTTGTGTGTGTGGGTTAGGAAGCAGAATGCAGAGCGTTGGACTCGTCTTTCTGACACACATGGTGAATAGAGAAGGGAAATATGTTAAATTAAACTTACACTCCCTCAGATAGACCTTTAAAAGGATTAGTATAGCAGTGTTTTAGGAATCTGGATGAATAATGTCAGGTCAAAACCTGAATAAAAACAGAATAAAAGGACTACAGGTGTGAAAAATGTTCAGGTTTGGTGCAAGGTACGAAAACCTGTTTAAGAAACAGAAAAAAAAGAGAAAAAAAAACCCTGGAATCACTTTCCTCTTAAGTGTAGCCAGTAAAAACATGTTTGGTGTCCTTTTTTTAGCTTTGTAATGGAGCTTTGTGGCTCAACACGTAAGATCAGGCTGAGCACCGTTGGCTCAGACATTAAATTTATGGCAATAAAGAAAATATATAAATCATATAAGAGCTACAATGCTGGTCCAAAGTTTTATAAAAACCCCTGTAATTAAATTTTTTTTGGTTATAAATGGATTTAAGTGGATGGATTTACAAGAAAGAGTTAGGAGTGAACTAAGAAAGGTTTAGCATTTTAGTTGATTTAGAAAAATGATCTGGAGAAATCGAATTACTACTAACTATTTGTAGCACACTGGATATTAGTGAGGCTACAACCCTTCAGGATACGACCCTTCTTTATATTTCTGAAAACTGCAGGCTGAAATATGTTTCTCTCAACCACGAGCTATATTACAGTATTTCAGAGGTAAAACAGGGAGAAAATTCATTCAGTTTTCGTTCAGACTGTGATGCATTGTGAGAGCCGGTATCTGATTACACACTGAACTGATGTCCGTTTACGTACACCAGGTGACTGTCCAAACTGTGTGAGGAAATGAAAACTTAGCTAGCGTCTTTATCCTTATGCAAACTGGGTCTCAGTGCTGCGTTCGGCTCCTTAGCCAACAGGAACTTTGCAGAAAGATGGCAAACATAGCATTCAGAAAACGGTTCAGGTTTTCACTCCTGATCGGTGCAACAGAGAAAGCGTTCGTACCCTATCATCCGGAGAGCAAAGCAGGTGGGGCTTTCAGGGATGGAGGGAGGGAGGGAGGGACGTGTGGCATATGTTCTCTCACGTATTAATTACAGCAACACTAGCCGATCATGGGCATCTGTGATTTCATGCATAGGGAAGTGGGCGGATAGTGCTCTTAGCGTGTTCCTCCGAGTATGTTTCACAGTCCTCTGACGTTGCCTGAGCTACAGTTGAAGATGCAGTTGGATGGTTGGTACCTGTCACGTGGTGTGTGAAATATAACTGGTGGGTGGGAATTAGCCAAGACTAGATTAGGGAAATTCTGGGCGGTGAGACGAGTCGTAGCGTTTCGGATGTAGAAGCAAAGTTTGGATTTTAAGTATGAGCATTTCAAGGGTGTAAAAACTCTGACTCTGGGTGAACATGACCAGCGTCGGCTGGCAAGAATCGTTTCAAGCGATAGACGTGTAACACCGCCTCGAGTAACATCGGAATTCAACGCTCAAGAAACATCAGCGTGAGGACTGTGCAACGTTCCCTCCAAGATCCCGTGGGGGACCTACCAAGTATTAACTGGTATACCAGTTTTTCTGGTACTTCAGTGTATAGCCCCATTTACAATCCAAGACTGGGCAATGAACTTTAAATGCAAAAGATATTGACAGATTTTTTTTTTCCTCATTTAAATGCAGATACTGGGTGACTATACTGCAATGAATCATTCAGCCTCAAAGGCTTTTGTCTGGCAGTGTATATAGTAATCTGATGCACTTCTGACCTACAATTTCACCTTCAAACTATCCATACGAAATTAATTACCAAAAAAAAAATGAAAAGGCGGAGTTTGCATGTTCTCCTCATGCTTGTGTGGGTTTCCTCCGGGTACCCCGGCTTCCTCCCATAGTCCAAAGACATGCATGTTAGGTTGATCGGCCAATCTAAATTGCCCGTAGGTGTGAATGTGTGTGTGAGTGTGTGTTGGCCATGTGATGGACTGGCGACCTGTCCATGATGTACCCTGCCTTCGCCCGATGACGCTGGGATTGGCTCCAGCCCCCTCCCGTGACCCTGACTAGCGGGATAAAGAGGAAGATTATGGATGGATGGATGGATGGATGGATGGAATGAAAAGGCTGTTTTTTATCTCTGTCCATTTTTAGACATAATAGTGCATTATACAGTGTCAGAAACCATGTTTGTGATACTGAACAACTCAACATTGTTAGCTTTTTTTTAGCCTCCAGTGCTCCAGTCAATAAGCAAATGTTAAGACACCAAACATGTTTTGGCTGTAATAAAACACGTGTGCCGATTTAAACAGAAATGCACGATAAGGCGAGCCGTATGTATAGCTATTCCAACCAAGATTTCTTAGCACAAAGAATAATAAATTAGATTTTTTTTTATCCTGGGTAACATTAGCACCTTCACCATCTGTCTCAGCTCAGAAAGCGGCCCACAGCTCATTCACAGTTTACAAGCTGCTCACCGTGGGCTCGACCAAGTGGAAGAAACGCCATTCCTGTCACTATCAGCCATCAGACCAAAGTGTGGAGGTAGCAGTGTGTGTGGTTTTTTTCCCCATCATCTTGTTCAGTAGTTCAGAGCACCGGGCTAAAATATAAAATCGAAAAGAAAAACGGCTGGTGGGGAGCATCCATGTTTCTGTCCTGTCCTGGGGACCGAGTACATTTTGAGCCAGAAGAAGAATAGCACCTGTTGTATAAAAATTGGTATTCATTTCTTAGGGTTTTTACATAATGGATGCTTGATGAGCATGTATGAAAATATCCCATTATTTTGTATGGTGACAAATTCAGCTATAAACAGAGAAGGATTTTGTAAAACCAACAAGATGATCAAGAATCAGTTCTGGATTGTGAAGGGCGCTGAGAAAACCGGTTTCTAGAGCAGGTGCACGTTGGAGAACTCTCTCTGAAGAGTCCATCTTCACGGAACAAGGTGTGGAACTATGATTGACCTGAGAATAGAGAACCAACACTGAATACGGCATTGAACGCGTCATCAGAGGCAAATCTGCAAAGGTTACGGAGACCTGTAGTTCCTTAGATCAACTTATTTAAATGAGATAATGAGAGCGGTTTCATACAACAAACAGCATCAGTCAGTCATGATGACGTTTTTCTTTGTTTTCAAATCCCACGGTACCTAAAATAATGCAGTCTTAATGTGTGTGTTTCAATTCAGCTGACATTGCTTGAGTTGTCCTTTCGCCATGCTCCAGTTCCTCGTCTACACACTGGTAATAGAAGCCTGTTTCTCCGGACGGGCGGCCGGCGGCTCGGGGATGGGCCGGAAAGCAGGTACGTGGTACGGAGGCGGGGGTCTCTTTGATCCCATGTGCCTGGGACTCAGAGCCATGTTCTGTCGCCGGTTATTGTCCACGTTGCTTGACGTGTTGGAAGCAAGGCTCTCGCGAGTGCTGGGGCCCAGAGAGAGAAAGAGAAAGAAGAAGACAAAGAAGAGAAAGAAAGAGAGAAAGCAAAGGTGTTACGGTGGAGAAAAGATGACGGGGGATTAAATAGCAACAGAGTGATAATGGTGATCAGTGGGAAAGCAAAAGGAAAAGGAAAGACACACAGATATGGAGATGGAGACAGACAGGAAAAAACAGCATCATGACTTGATCCTGGTCATATATATATATTTTTAGGAAAAAGCAAGATTTTCAATCTTCAGTGGAGTGACTCCATTTACACCTGGTCATTTTAAGCATCTTGTGTCTGGATTGTGTCAAGAGGTGAGATGTAACAAGTACAATTATTTGGTTCCTGTAATTGAGTCTGGTTTTTAGTAGCTATAGCCAGCTGAACGTCAAACTAGTTTAAAACTAGCATGGTGTAGAATTCAACGTATTTCGTAAAATGATCATGGCTCAAAACTTCGTCGCCATATACACTGAGTTACCAGAAAACACCACCTATGCACGTCACTGGTTGTGTCCGTCAGTATGTATATAAAGCGATAGACATCTATGGAAGCTTCTAGAGCTGTTTCCGCCGTGAGAATGGCAAGCTATCACGATTCTGCGGTTTTCAGCACAGTTAAATAGTTGGAGCTCGTGAGATGCGTCATAGCATTTCGGAGGTAGAAGCAAAGTTTGGAGCATTTCAAGGGTGTACCATGTCTACAAGAATTCTGGCAAAACCTCGAACTTACGACAGCAGTGTCCCGGTAAAAAGGCTCTGAGTGAACGTGACCAGCGTCGGCTGGCAAGAATCGTTTCATGTGATAGACGTGTAACACTGCCTCAAGTAACATCGGAATTCAATGCTGGGGCCTCAACAAACATCAGCGTGAGGACTGTGCAACGTTCCCTCCAAGATCCTGTGGGGGACATACCAAGTATTATAAAACGGGTGTACCGGTTTTTCTGGTACTTCAGTGTAGAGTCACTATTATTTGAGCAAAGAATTTGGGACCTGAATTCCTCTGGCTATAACGCATATAACATGCAAATCAGCTTGCAAAACTCATGAACCAGTTTCTGGTGGTGTTCCTGAACAACAAAGTTTCAGTTCCACACTGTTTGTAATTACCTTAAACTCTGAGACGAAGGTACCAAAACCACTACGACGCTCCAGAGCTCAATTTGGGCATGAGAACAAACGTGATGAATAAGTTCCCAGCAGAAATGGACGCATTTCCATTTGTCTAACACCTGGCCAAAATACAACTCAGACCAAGTTTACTTCAGTACTAGGATTAAAAAAATGAAAATGTAAATGCGTATGAAACCATCCAAGCGAGCGACTTCAGGGCATCCAAGAAGCATTCTGGGAAGATGGATTAGTGTAAATACAGTACAACTCTATGTTGAAACCAAAACCCATTGAAACCCCTCCTTACAAACCAAACCTGACCGAAGAAATCATATTTGCCATGCAAAACCATCCTAAAAAAACAAGGAACACCACAAGTGGTGGCTATCAAGCGTGCAAATTTGCACATCACTGATTCCAATCCATCTGAACAGACGCATTTTAAATTACAAATGTAAACTGATTAAATCAAGATGCATAAAATGACCTGATGTTTACATGGCCTTGAAATAAAACCTGTTCAGATTAGAGTTAAAACCTAAATGGCTGCATTTAGACCTGCATTTTTACATGACGTAAACAGGGTTCTCCTACTACACCTGTACACACAAGCCCGGTTTTATTTCAGCTAAACTCTAAGAAAGCACGGATACAGGAACTGCCTCAGAAGGCTTCTTTTTTGATGGTTTTCCTCTCTCTCTCTCTCTCTCTCTCTCTCTCTCTCTCTCTCCCTCTCTCTCTCTCTCTCTCTCTCTCTCTCTCTCTCTCTCTGTAGTGTCAGCATTCATTACCGAAACAGACGAATAACACCTTTTCCTGTAAGCAAACTGGGACCAAAATGGCAACCAGTATTTTAGACAACTCCGGTCTGATTTGTGTCACACCACAAGAATGGAAAATGTTCAAGAAGAATCTGGAAGAAGAAGAAAAAATCATCTACTAGAACCACACCAAAGGAGTTATAATAAAGACTTCAGTGTGAGAGCTCATGTGTCGACTCTAACCTCGCTCCACCTGGAATCAATTGGTGCGGTTTGAATCGAGCACATCCAATTATTTAACAACGAAAAACAACACGGGAACATCGGGTCCTGATTCACTGCTCGGCAATTCGGCTCTCTCGCAACCGAGGTCCTACAATTACATCACTGTAAAATGGCTGGAAGGCTTGATGACTAAAGTTTGATAGTTTAAAGTCTTTATGGGCATGTTTACATGTGTATACAGTGTGAGTCCTGGATGCCAAGCAGGCTGACTTTTGTTTCACAGTTAGGTGACTGTTTATTGGTACTGAAAAAAGAAAAAGAAAACTTCGACGTCGCAGTAGCAGCCATTTTTCATTAGGTGGAACCGGGCACTTCATGTAACGCATCACTTATGAGATGCTGCGTCTGGAACTTGCATGTCGGAGGCATTTTTGAGAGGAATTTTGATCAGAACATTTAGACAAATGGAGAAACTGGTGAATTTCCATCTCATCGTTGTTCTTTTTGTTTTAGCTTTAAACAAAAAAAAGCACAATCAAGTTGGAATGAATGCAACACACACACACACACACACACACACACGCACACGCACACACACACACACACACACACATGCATGCACATAGTCAGGACTGGGGGAATAAATACAGCAAAGGGACTCCACCATGAAAAACACAGATTGGTTTAATTCATAAAAACAATTCTCATAATTAAGAAAAAAAAAACACCCAAAACATAAAAACATACAGGGCACATTTTTGCTTCCGTGAATGTGTGAAATGTCGCTCACCACCATCTGTACACTCCAACTGTACCATTCCTTATCACTGATGTAGTACTCTTAGGCATAAACTGTTTTATCCTTTAAAGTCCCTAAATGGTTTGCAAGCCGTGGTTTTACGCGGCCAAGAATATACACCAACGATACATGCTTCTTGCTAATCAGCCGCTCCTGTTGGTTGTTTTTAGAGAGCATTTAACTGGATGGTCGTGTGATTAATACGGAAATGAGTCAGCAAATAAACTGCAATCCCAAAGGTTTCTCCAGAACTTATTAACGATGACACTGAAGCAAGAATACATACACAACCCCGGCCATATTAAGGCTTTACACTAATAAAAGGGATTGGAGCTAATTGATGTATATTGAATCTTTTTTAAAGGTACGCTATAGGTAGAAAAGATAAGCGTACCACAACAAAGACAAGGTACTGGTACGTTCTGAGAGAGTATATCGAGTTCCCATGCTCAAGCAACAGTGCTATGTTTCTAACCTCGTTCTATTCGCGCAGGAATTTTACAACATGATGAGAAACTTGGCTTCGTCAGTTACAACACGAGAGCAGATGTGGGTAAATCAGCAGGCCCTGGCCTACTTCGTGGAGCATATTATTCAAATTTTGCGGCAAACGTTTAACCAGTTTTTGGCTCACGTCTAAAGACGGTTATTGGACTGTTATGTGGGAACGCTGAAAGAATGTGCAGGCAGTAGTGTGACGGCTTTCAGACATCGTGGAGGCAGTGCCACAAACAAAAAGGATGTAATGTCTGGAGGGCGAAGACACAAACGTGGCAGAAACGGGAACCAATTCGGAGTTGCGCTGTGTGCTCAAGGCATCAAGAAGGTTAACGCTGCACCATGGAAGCCATGAAATTGATCAGATCAGTAGGTTGAGAAACCCTGCTGTAGGACAGGGTCATTCTATAGACATTGTAAATGCAGAGTGGGTTACAGTAGCATGTCTGTCAGTCGCCAAAATCGCAAAGGTTTATTTAAAAACTTTTATTTAAAAAGTTCGCTCCTGCCGCTGGAAGAGCACACAATGCAACCGAACCACAATCAAAGAAATATGTATAACACGCAATGTACACTTGGACAACCACAATCGAGCGTACGCACTTACAAAAATAAAGCACTACAACATAAAACAAAATGAAGCACAAACAATTATTCAGTTAAAAGGTGTAAACACTTCTGGAAAAAAATGTAATCGGTAGAGGTATAAATCTAGTACCCACTAAAAAAATACACAGGTCATGTGACTTAACATTTTAATCATCAAATAAAATTAGATTACATTTGTGACCTAAAAAAAAAAATGCAGGTTTATTTTCAGGTTAATCCATGTTATTTTGTGAGCAGACACTTTCCTGATCAGAAAGTTACACGTGCTAATTAGAACGCTGACAAACAGGATGATTTGGCAACCCGTGAAAGCTTGAAAGCTGCTTCACCGTAACAATGACCCCCAGGATACATCACTATTGTTCTGACTTAACATCTGGTGTCCTAAATAGAAAAATGCTACTGACGGCAGAGTTGGAATGAGTCATTATGATAACAACCTGATAACACACACCGGTTGTTGTTGTTATACCAACTGCATGCTCATAGCTACTCATTCGTATACTGAACTAATACATATTATTTACACACTCGGACCAAGTGTGTGGTTTGTGGTTTTCCAAGTGCAGCAAATAGTGCTTTCCCACTGGACAGTGTGGTACCACACCATACCGGTATTAATCCAAATCTAGAACCAGCGGTATGCTTGTTATATTGTTATAAATAGCTGCATCTGCGTCATGCATCATGTAACCGCTGTGAAAGTAGGTGGAGTTCTCTAGTGGCTGAACGGTAGCAAATGCTAAACAATAGCAAAAACTGACCATGTGTCAGGAATGAAACCCAACAGGTCACGCTGTTAGAGTAAAACAGTCAAATGACGCAAAACCACACCACTTTTACTTTGACGTTGATGATTTAGTGTTCGATTTCTCGTATACTACAGATATTGTTTGCTGGTTTATGAATAGCACTTCATACATTTTATCTGTTTAATGTTATACACTGAAGAACTAGAAAAACGATGCAAAATACACAGCAACGACACCTATGCACGTCATTGGTCGCATCCGCCAGGGCGTATACAAAGGAACAGACATCTACGGAAGTTTCTAGAGTTCTTTCTGCCGTGAGAACCGCAAGTTATAACACTTTGTTGATTTTCAATGCAGTTTAATAGTTGGAGCTCGGGAGGTGGGTCATAGCATTTTGGAGGTGGAAGCAAAGTCTGGATGCATTGGACATATGAGCATTTCAAGATTGTAACCGTGACTTCTGGCAAAGCCTCGAACTTACGACAGCACTGTGGCTGTATGAACGCTACCAGCGAATCGTTTCATGCGATTAGATTGTAACACTGCTTCAAGGAACATCGGTATTCAATGCTATGGCCTTGACAAACATCAGGGTGAGGACTTGTGCAACGTTCCCTCCAAAATCCCCCCCTTAACCGGTATACGAGTTTTTCTGGTACTTCAGTGTATATTGCAGCTATTTCACAACATTAAAGCATGACTTCCTGTTATTATTTATACTACAGCAGCTATAAACAGTCATACCCTCACTAACTTTACTTTCTCTCTCTCTTTTGTTTTACATTAATAAGAAAAAATGTCATGTTAATATCATAGTAAATACTTTCCCCATGTTGAAAAACAGCTGTAAACAGCTTAAAACAGCTTTACCTCTGACTGTTACAAAGTGCTGACCCTGGAGACTCCTTCCAAAACTCCTTTCATGTGGAGCGCCATACAAGGCCCCATATAAGTTGTTACTATAGACACAAAAATGTATTAGCAAAAGAACATGAATATGAACCTGTGCTTTGCCTTGCTGCGTAGCTGGAGCTACGGCCAGAGATTATGTTACAGAGCAGTAATCAACACTTTCTGGCCAATCAGAATGAAGAGCTCAATGGCATATATTGAGGTATAATGTACCACGCTGTACTGCACTGTCCAGTGGAAAAAGTACTAGAGGAGTTCCTATTGTGCAGAATCAGTTATGAAGTATTGCTTCTGTGCAAAACTTTCATACCTTGTATGGTGGCATGTGAGGGGTTTCTTTGGGCAGAAACACCTGCTCAAAATATTTTCATGTGCCTACTGGTAGTGGCTTACCTGTATTATTTTGTGTATGTGGCTTTTTAACAGTTTGTGAAGGCAATTCATTTCACAGTAGTATTAATCTCATTTACAGAGGTTATTACCACTGATAAAACAGCAAAGGATATAAACATTCTGGAGTGAATCTAATATTTTATAAAACATATGTCAAGTTTAAAAAAAAAAATAAAAATAAGATCCTACTTGTCACAGTGAGTAAAAAAATGTGCTGAAGTACACTGACACTTTGTCTATTCACAGAATAGCATACTGCTCCAGTTCAAGCAGGAGAACTACTCTGGCATCCAAACAAGAGTAGGAAACCCAATACTGGACCCGAGTGCCTTACCGTGGGGAATTAAATCCACTGTCCACAGTCACACTGCTGGAGTCCATGCTGTCCAGACGCGTGGAGTGGGCTGACTTCTGGCTGGTGCTGCCCTCGCCCTCTTTGGGACTGAGAAACGTGAGGTTCTTTTCAAACTTGCGCTGGAGGTCTCGCTCCTTCTCTCGCTCCAGAAGCCACTTCATCGTCCCGCCACCTTCCCGAACTTTCTCCTCCACTTTGTTCTTATGGCTGGTGTCCTCGGAGTCGTCATCTGATACGTTGTAGTAGTCGAAGGTGGTTTCCATGCACGAGGCCTGCTCTTGAGCAGAAGACGATGGTACGGACAAGGGAAGAGGATCCTCAAAGTGTTCCCGGTTCTCCAGCACCTCCATGGACTTTGTGTGTGGAGATTTGTGCATCGTACCTGGCCTGGAGAAACTGCTTTCCACATAGTCCACAGGTTTGAACAAAGTTTCTTGGCTGTAAACTTCGGCCATTTTGTCCAAGTCACTTGAGTCAGGGTTGTGTTGGTGCATCAAGCGTCCATTGGGCAAAGGCTCTGGCATCTGGCTAGACACAGATAATGTTATACTGTTCTGTCCCATTGTGGAATCGTCATTATACTCTACAGGGTGAGGTAAGGTCAGACTTGGAGCTGTATGTTCAGAAGGAATCCCTTTCCAAACACCATCTGTAAAATCATGATTGGTTTTTACCAGAGAAGTAGGAGCAGAGTATGATACCTCATTCACTGCTGTATGCTGGAAATAGTCATCCACAGGTGTTTTCAGGGAGCAAGCCTTAAGCTCAGTAAATGCTGTTAAACAGTCTTTGCTTTTACTTTTCTCCAGCGTTCTACAGTGCATGGCATCCTCAGGGGCCCCCCTCCCAACATCAGGTACACAAATATCAGAGTTCAACCTAGCAGCAGAGTGCATAGCACGAGAGTAGTGGCCCTTCTGGGCAGACGCCCTTAAAGTCCCATCATCAGTGTAATACCGATTCCGGTCATCTGGACCGCACTCAAAGTCATCAACAGTGCCTAAGAATGGTCCTCCTAGAGGGCCCTTGGAATTGTCCATGGAGCGTGACCTCTCTTTAGCCTTATCTGACCTTTCATTCCGCGATTTCCTTTCCTGTGTGTGGCTGTGGCTGCGATGAACTTTGGAATTTGACTGTGCCCTGGATGGCTCTGGAAAGGGCATCTCTGTCCTTCTTTTGGCTAGCTCTCCTGACACATCCCACTCTGGGGCTGTAGTGAAGTGTGACTCCACAATGTTTGGGTTGCTATGCACCATGTATTTTCCCCTGTTCCTCTCCATGGACATCATTGCCTCTCTTGGAGAACGTACCAGAGAGGAGCTGTAAAACCTGTAGTCCCGGTCATAAGCTATATCCAGGTTGGAGCCTTCAGACCGGTCCCCTCTAGAGGCACGTGTTTTGCTGTGGGATCGCGAGGATTTGCCCTGTTGGGCCTTCCGGTGACTACGGCTGCGCTTGCTGCGAGTGCTCTGTTGAGCCGACGAGCTAGCTTTGCTTCTCTGTGCCTTCTCCTCCTCTAGCCGCTTCATCACGGCTGTATGCCGGGCCAGATTCTCGACTGTCAGGTCTGGGTTGATCCGTCGGATTATCTCCATCTCCACATCTCTGGGGACAGTACTAGGTGTCTCCTCATCCCTCAGAGGCCACTCTTCAGGAGGAAACTGAGCAGAGAATGTAGCCAGATGCTTTGACTTGTCCTTCTTAAAGCTCAGCCGGAAGAGCTTCAGGCCAAACTTCTTTGACTGCTTCTCGCTGCCACCACCGCTGCTGCTCCCATCCCTCTGCCTGCTGTTACTACCTTCCGTTTTGAAGGCGAAGCCGAGTGCACTTTTGTTCTTCTCTGAGGACTGATGATGAGGAGGAGGAGGAGACACAGGGTGTGGGGGTTCCTTATGTTCCTTGGACCTTCTCTGCAGTGTGGAGCTGTGTGTATTTGGCGTATCCTCCCGGTGGCCATCGTTATAGGGGTCGGCATGGTTTTTATGGTGTGAGCGTTCCCTGACACAGCCTGAGGCAGACGGAGTCATGGTGCCAGAGGGAGAGGAAGAGCATGGCTGCATACTTCCAGGTATCCTCTCGTCCAGATGATACCACTTGCTATTGGTGTGAATGAGGGAGGGTGTGATGAAGTATGTCTGTGGGGTAACAATGAAATAGCCCTCTGGGGTCGGATAAATCTTGCGCTCCCGTACCAGCATGTTGAGGGTATGCCGCAGGACCTCAAGGCTTGGAGTTGGGACTCCTGCGGGAAACACACCAAGGAGGTTAAACAATCGACCTCTAATAATGATAGTCATGAATTAATATGGGTGATATTAAGGTATTAACAGAGAACCATGTGAAGAACCTTAATACAGTAGCCAAATAGCGACAAACAAATAACCCTGTCACATGAATAAGGTTATTAAAAAGTTATAACCTTTTCATCTCTAAACACCATAAAGGAATTCTGACTAATATATTGACTATGAGATTTGTTCACAGGCTGCTGAAATTGGTCTATGGCATATATACAGGGGTTAGACAATGAAACTGAAACACCTGGTTTTAGACCACAATAATTTATTAGTATGGTGTAGGGC
>JAOVVH010000012.1:2106529-2126623 GCA_028566435.1 Scorpiodoras heckelii
ATATATATATATATATATATATATATATATACTGAAAGGTTTATGGAAAATAAAGATGTTAATAAAGATGCTTAATCAATAACATGCATGCAATTCACCCATTAATGCAAAAAAAAAAAATCGTTAATCCAATTTCCATATGATACCCTGGATACATGTAGACAAGGTGTAGACCCACCTCTTAGACATTACGACTCCGGTGTTTTCATTCTCGAGGCATAAATTTCAAATCCTCCTTGGATAAAGGAATGTAGGATTCAACTGAATGGTCTGCATCTGGCTCAGTGCCATTTCCCTAAATGCAGTCTTTGTAGGGGAAATGACAACTGCTATTGCTTTTCTCTCAGCCCCTAAAAACCACACACTCATACACATTTCTACCATGTCTCAGTTAACAGAACGACCTGACAGAAAATCTTCGTCGCGTCAATCATTTTTCAGCTTTTTGTATAAACTGCATCTGTAACATGTCTTGTTTTACATCTGAGTAACAAAATGAAAGTTACCAACTTGGCTGAAGGCTTTAAAAATCTTTCAGAAAAGTTTCTTTCCTGATGTATGTCAAGTTTTCCGTTATTATGATATACAACGAAGTACCAGAGAAACTGGTATTTAATGGTAGTAAATACTTGGTAGGTCCCTCACAGGATCTTGGAGGGAATGTTGCACAGTCCTCACGCTGATGCTTGTTGAGGCCCCAGCATTGAATTCTGATGTTACCTGAGGTAGTGTTACACGCCTATTACGTGAAACGATTCTTGCCAGCCGACGCTGGTCACGTTCACCTGGAGACTTTTCACGGCCACGCTGCAGTCATAAGTTCGAGGTTTTGCAGGAATTCTTGTAGTCACGTTACACCCTTGAAATGCTCATACGTGAAAATCCAAACTTTGCTTCTACCGCCGAAATGCTATGACGCATCTCACGAACTCCAACTATTATACGGTGTTGAAAACTGCAAAATCCTGATAACTTGCCATTCTCACGGCGAAAACAACTCTAGAAGCTTCCATAGATGTCTGTCGCTTTATATACACACTGGCAGACGCAACCAGTGATGTTCATAGATGGCATTGCTATGCAGAAAAACTGGTACTTCAGTGCACATTTCAATACCTTTTATAAACCTTATCATTCACACTTACTAGAGTGTATCGCAGTGGTTGTTGGTGCCTGTTGGGCTGGGCTGAGTGTTTCAGAAACTGATCTCCTGGGATTTTTACAGAAAAAAGCAGGTTCCATAGTTTACACAAGATGGTGTGAAAAGCAAACAAACAAACCAAAAAGATTCAGTGAGTGACATCTATTGTCTGGCACAACCTGTAGCATCTTGCCTTGCCTTAAAGATATCCAAGATGCAAAGCAGGTGCTTGAGAAAACAAACGATACAAACGGCTCTAATAACATATCCGATAGAACCTATAAATGCTACAGAATTCAACAAAGGTTCACTGGTATAAAAATCGACATTGAATTCATAACCATCAGGAATCCAAGACCAACATGAAACCCAACGAAAGGTTAAAATGAGGCCATGTTCACAAAGAAACCTCTGTCAGACACAAACTTTTCCGTCTATTAACGAATACCTGCCTGACTGCGTGTCCTGTCGATTTCATCACATCTGAACCGCACAGGCATATTTCACCTGCAAAAAAGTGACATTAGGAGATCAGTAGTTGACAAGTTGCTGAACTCTCTTCGAACTCTTCAGCTGAATTTATGCAAGTAGGTCGTGTGTGCCGGAGAGACAAGTTTCACTTGCAGTTGCCTGCTGCTCGAGATGGAGCCCTGCTCTCTGACGCTTCATTAGAGAGCTCTGTGCAAGCATTTCAAACACAATCCATCATACGGAGAGGACTGAAACCCAAGCAATTAGGCAGGACACCCCTCTGTTCCACAAAGACACTGAGGAACAGCTATAAAGCCGTATCTCTATTACTCATGTCTGAGGAATGGTGGCTGTGTCTTTGTCGAGCTTGGCTCGTGCAACTGCAATGATATTCTGGCTTTGAATTTGTGGTCTCGGACTGACCTGCCAAAAACATCCCACTGTACTGCAAATTCAGGGCTTAGTAGTGGGAAAAGTGTGTCGAGTCTCTTTGAGGGCTTTGACTGCTAATAATGATTTCGAAATGAACACGGTGTTGACAGCACTGTGGGTAAGATTATTGTAAAGCAGAGCCTTAATCAGAACATCAAGCGTTTATAGAGGCAAAGCGACCTCTGAAACTTACAGCCTGCCTAGTGGATTAAAATCCATCCCATCAGCCCACACAGCGTCTAATGATCCAGAAACAAGGCTTCCTCGGCTAGGGTTACGGACAGCTCGATATCTCTACCGTTTTCATTGTGTCCTGCTCTCAACACCGAGCCACTCAGTACTGGCACGCTTCCCGGCAAGGCAACATGTCACGATTTTTTTGAGCAATATAATATACGAGTAATTTATTCCCGGCCTGCGGGGCCATGCTCCCATCGTGGGCAGATTTAAGAGTCCCCACTCTGCTGTAAGTCCGGTGCGGACAGCCCGGACGTGGGCATTCACCACTCAGCTGTGTGTAATCTGGAAGCACATTACTGCGACTCAACAGCGTGACTCTGAAGGAAAACAAAGCTCAGTCAGTACCAATTTAAAACAACACATTCCTGCTTTTTTCTTCATAGAAATGTGCTATGCACATGTGCGAATGCTCAGGATTCATGAATTCAATTTAAACTTTAAAGAAAAGTATCCTGCTCTGGGAAGTATCACAAAGAGAAAAGAAGGTCTTCTGAAGAAACCTGACAGGACTAATATTCTGACTAGGAGCATCTGTTTTCCTAGTAGAGGTAAGAGAAAGAGAGTATTCCATGTTTGGTGAAAGAGTGATATCGCCAGTAGGGAACTGGCTACACAACTTAACACAATCACAGCTTGAATGGTGTATGATCCACCGCTCAGCGGGCTCAGATACTCATTGCTGAAGCGGGTGGATGGGTTAAGGAGTGCCAGGAAAAACTCACTATCTGAAGAGGCCACATATGGCCTAGGTTTCATATCACCACTGATTGCTATGATCACTGTCAATATCATCATAATCTAAATTATTCAAAATTATAATTTGGACACTTAAGCCTAGCCAACCCAAGATGATCGATCACAAATTATGTTCAATATTATCTTCATTATTCAGTCATGGGTTTCTTAGTGCTAGTTCATGGTTTGTTTAGTGCCAGCTCTTTGTTTGGTTAGCTCCAGCGCTTGTTTTTTTTTAGCACCAGCGCATGGTTTGCTTAGCGCTAGCACTCTGTTTGCCTAGTGCTAGCTCTTGGTTGGCTTAGCACCATTTCTTGGTTTGTTTACCACCAGCGCTTGGTTTGTTTAGCGCTAGCTCTTTGTTTGCCTAGTGCTAGCTTTTGGTTGGCTTAGCACCATTTCTTGGTTTGTTTAGCGCCGGTTCTCGGTAGGCTTGCACTAGCTCTTGGTTTGCTTAGCGCTAGCTCTTGCTGTGTCAAGGCCTACATGGTTGAATGTAAATTTACAGAACCTGACCAGAAGCTGAAAATCATTGGATGTCCTATGTCCTCTCTTCAAGAACTTTACACTTAACGCTGCCTAAACGTAGCAGCCAACATCCTGAAAGATCCTTCTGATCCAGGACATCAGCTGCTCGAACTGCTGCTGTCTGGCAGACAATTCATGTCCATCGCATTACAGACTAATAGACTGAGGAACAGTTTCTACCCCTGTGCTTTATATGAGCTGAACAATGCCAGTGAGCGAACAAATACTAGACAAGACCAACCTGTGCTAAACTCAGGCCAACCTATGTTAACACTCTCTGCACTTTATACAAAGCAACCATACTATGTTTACATTCTACTGCACCTTATACCAATTTGTATGTTCATATTCTACTGCACCTTATTTTGACTTATAATGTACTACTGCACTCTATCTGCACTCTAATCTATCTAGTCTATATACTTGTCTACATCCTAATGTGCAGTAACCTACTGCCTTGATCATACTGCATACTACGGGTGCTGAAAAAATAGATTCTTCAAAGAATCGCGATTCTGAATCGATTGAAAGTGCCCAAAAATCGATTTTAAAATGCGTTTAAGTTTTATTTTTTGCCGTTCCTACTCCCGAGCGTACTGCATATCGCATTACGTGTGAACCCGGCCACCGTAAAAGAAGGCCGTCTAGGCCACCGTACAGCAAGCTAGTTAGCCGATGGAGTCCGCTAGCATGGAGCAGGAAGCACGGAGCAGGAGGATAGCTTGATTCAACCCGCAACGTCGTCGCTAAAAGCCAGTGTTTGCACACACTTTGGATTTTACAATGTCCCGTGGAAGTAAGAGTGTAAAATGAAATTGAGGTATTTCGGAAATATGACAAACGCGTGGGCCCATTTGGCGCGACATCACCCTGAGCTAAAAGAAGTTGAAAAAAAAAATTAAATAATGCAAAAAGATTCAGATACAGTAAGGAACCTAAAAGTATTGTTTTAAATAAATGTTTTATTTGATTACATTGTCGTTTCATCTTCTCATCTTGTCAATCACATAATATAAACAAAATTTATAGATCGTTTGAATAGAAAAATCGTTCCTGAATCGAAAATCGATTCTGGATCGAATCGTGACCCCAAAAATCGGAATCCAACCGAATCACCAGACACTGGGAGATTCGCACCCCTACTGCATACTGCCTGCACTGTATTGTGTTACTGTCTTTTTAATGCCATGTGTTTCTGACAGGTTTATCTATTATGTTATGTGTGATTACACCAGTAGAACTGCTTAAATTTCACTTCACTGTACTCACTGTACTGTAGTGACAATAAAGAATCTTGAGTCTTGAATATTGAATTTCCTTCAGAAGCCTCCTATTACAATTAACCAACAACATGGAAAGTACAACTGAAGGTTGTCTTAAATGCTGAATGCACACCACACAACTGTAACCCTGATTTCCCTGTCGCAGAATAAATTTCGGGAGTCTACAAGGCTATTGCTTTGGATAACAGCAGCAGCCAAACGAGCAAATGTAAATTTAATGTGGTTTGCTTACTGGCAAGAGATATCTTTGCTCCGATCTTTCCAATGCAAAAAACTCTCTGATGATAGACCACTTGCAAAACGCAAAACAGTAAGCCATGCACATGTGATTCCAGCTGACCGAGCAGCGTATTGATACATGCAAGCAAAAGAGGTGAAAGTCTACAGTATTGCTAGGACTGAGGGTCTAGATTCACACAGAGTAAAAATGAACCTTAGTCTCGTAGTGCTGGTGTTGGAAAACGCGTATAAAGAAGGCCCAAGCAGGGTCGACGTTGACTTTACATTAAAAACCATACAACTGAAAACTGTTTTTGGAGCGGTGAGCCGAGACCACCCATCATAACCCAAGGTGTTGCTGGCTTTCGGCAATGAAGCCGCCATGAAAATTTTGAGTGTTAGTCCATGTATCAAGTTTCAGACCTTGTTTTTTCTGCTTTAAAATGTCATTTCTTACTCCATACTAGGGTATGCTAAGTGCATTTATACAAGCCCACCCACATGAGGCAACCCTATCACCGAGATCCAAGCCTGCCAGAATATACATTAAGCCAAGAACGCTGGCATGAGAAATGTTATACTAAGTTCCCTTTCCCCAGGGGCGCATCGATTTCATTAAAACCTCATGAATTAATTTGTTCTCACTGTAAATAAATCCAGCGTGACAGATTCCCGGTCGAACCTTGTCAAATGCATTGAATTACCTTGTGTATTATGCTGTAAACTGGAGCTTTTCCAGTGTGTGCAGTGGTGTAGCAAATCTCAGTAGACGCGCCACTGATTGACTGTGGGCATGAATCAATTGAGATCAATAACGAAAGTGGGTCAAACATGGATCTTTCCACTCGCCCAGCTTGACTTGGATACGAAAACCTTCCCAGCGAAATCTTTCCCAGCCAATTTAAAGCGCCAGGTAGCGGATTTTTAGTTTTTGGCTAAAAATACTACAAAACAACTCCAACCACTAGCGTATTTACATTTTGAGAGAAAACTACAGGGTAAGTACAAATCATAAGCTCAGTTAGTAAAGCTGGAACTGTTCCTATAGAGGCTATAATTATGCTTTTCAATTTCCTGACAAGGGAGTTCAAGTTTTCTGCAAGTAGACCATTATTGCCGAGCATTTTAAATCACTCGATGACTTCTGTCAAATTCATCAGCATTTTGTTCCAGCAGACTTTCACAAGAGACAACAATGATCCCTTTTAATACATCTTGTATTGAATTCTGGCTTGTATATGAATTTAAGGCACATGCATTTACACACATGCTTACTTTTGTAATTCGGTGGCCAGATTAAAATCTATTCCATGTTAGGATAATAAGCTAAAATGAGCTTAACCTTGTGAAACACCAACTCCTAGTGTTCTTTAAAGAAATAAAAATGACAAACACTGCATGTTGGAGCTCGAACTTAATGAGCTGATTTGCATATTAACATGTAAACAGCCAGATTTTCATTTTAATGTGGATAATCTCCAGATATAATCCTGATACTCAAGATACACAAACTGAAAATGTACACTGAAGTACCAGAAAAACTGCAAAATACAGAGCAACGCCACCTATGCATGTCATTGGCTGCGTCTGCCAGTGTGTATATAAAATGATAGACATCTATGGAAGCTTCTAGAGCTGTTTTCACCATGAGAATGGCAAGTTATCACGATTTTGCGGTTTTCAATACAGTTTAATAGCACCACATCGGTGTGGCTGTAAAAAGACTCTGGGTGAACGAGACCAGCGTCGGCTGGCAAGAATCGTTTCACGTGATAGATGTGCAATACTGCCTCAAGTAACATCGGAATTCAATGCTGGGGCCTCAAGAAACATCAGTGTGACGACTGTGCAACATTCCCTACAAGATTTTGGAACTACCAAGTATTAACTGGTATACCAGTTTTTCTTTTTCTTCAGTGTATATGTCATTACTGACATCCTTCACTCTGTCTCATACAGACAACCTGACAGTTTATTCCTGAAACAATACTTTCTTTCCCTGGCTTTCGAAACCTGTCCCTCAGTGCCCCTCATTAGCTGTGGTTTTGCTTTACGTCTCCTAAGCCAGAAAGTGATATGCCCTTTGACTTTGCCATTCTAATCAGAAAGCACCAAGATCAAGCTGCAGTGGCTCAGCGATCAGGATCTTCAACTACTGCTCAGAAGACTGTCTTCAAATCCCAGTAAAGCCAAAGAGCCACTGCTGGTCTCTTGAGAAAGACTATTAAATGTTAATACTGCACATCTCCCTCTTTGCATTCGTTACATCTCATACCACTGATTGAGAAGACAACTGGCTTGAGCTAGATCAGTCTGAAAATAGGTCATACATATAGATTTTTTTTTTCACAACAGCCATGATGAAATGCTTGGTGCTAAATGTGTTGAGACAGCACGAATGCTGTTTGAAAACTCCACAGTGAGCCGTTGCTACACAGTCAGCTCCAGGCAACAATGTCTAAACGCTCAGCTGGTTTCAATTGCAACAGATGCTTTCGAATAACAAAAATACTCATCAGCCCCAACCACTAACATATACAGTGTATATACCATGACCTCAGTTAGTAAACTTGGAGCAGTTCCTGTAGGGGCCGTCTCGCTTGCCTTGCTCGTATTCACGGAGTACTAATATAATACAAAAGGCAACATAAAAGGTTCTTTACACTCTAAAAGCTATCAGAAAAGCCACAGAAATATAGCCACTGTTGACGTCCTCCTAAGGTCTCCTAAGAATACTCAAATAGGATCTAATAGCACTATTAATTCAATCTTTCCTTTTTAGTAATCCTGGGCCTGAGGTGGGATTCCTCTCTGGAGGGTGTAGTTTCAGGGCAATTTAGCATAGCCGAACAACCACACATCAGGATTTTGGTGGGAGGAAACTGGAAAACCTAGAGGTGGAAGGAAATCCATGCAGACATTGGGAGAACATGGGGAGAAACTCCACACAATCAGTAAATGTCAGACATCAAGCCTGAACAAGGAACCCTGGAACAATGTTGCACCAGGCCCCCTTTATACACCAGCATGAACTAGGTGCTAGTTCTGAGCTGGTGCTAGTGCCATTTCAGAGTTGGTTTAACTAGCAAACCATTTTGCTTTTCCACGGTCTAGAGAGCCACTACAGAGCCACGTCATTATGTCACTGTATACATCCGTATACGTCTCCTCTTTCCCAGTGCGACAGAAACAATGGCAAGCTGCATTATCTCGTTACATGGATCACTGCAGCTTTGATTTCTTCTTAGTTGTATTAGGTTTAGGCAGACTAGATGCTACACTAGCGGTGTTTTCTTTAACAATGGTGTTCACAAAGTTTTAGTTGGTCCTGCTGGTCATGATAACCCTGTCTCCAGCCCCTGACGGAACCAGTTCTTGGTTCTAGACCAGCACAGTGCTGAAAGTCAGTTTTCCTGGCCAGGAGCTGGTTCTTTGGCTCTGACCCAGCTTCAATGGAAAAGGCGTACACTGTGCCACCCAAAACTACAATGTTTACTGAAAAAACAATTTAAAGAATAGTTTTTCGGGCCCAACAGAAACACATAATTTCTGTCAGAAGTGACTTTAAGAAAATGAGAGTTCACCTATAATTCTAAAGCAGGGATACATGCTGTTACTGTTGGTGGGGACAGAGATATATACAGGTTTTTTCAAAATGATGGACCCAATTTGAAATCAACATATTTCTGCAACCACAAACCACCCATGAATGAAACTGAGTTGAGTTTCTGCTAGATGCCTCTCCCTGCACACAAACAGCCCCTAGCCTCAATGTTGGATAGGTCACACGGGACCCCAAGACTTGGCGCCGCACTCTTGGCTCCAAAGATCTCCAGACATTATACCCTGAGACCTTTTTTTCTTTTGGCGATACGTCAAAGACCGTGTTTTTGTGCCATCAATAACAACTAATCTGGATGATCTCAAAAATAGAATCAAGGCAGTGGTGACCTCAATAGAAGATGACACTTTGAGGGGTGTTTGGGACAAATTCAACTATCGCCTCGATGTTGACCGTACAGCAAGTGGAGGGCACATAGAGCATTTATAAAATGGTTACTAAAACTTGATAAAGTCATTGTCAATTTTTGTGTAATTGTAACATGTTGACATCGTGAAATATACTGCTTTGAAACTGGGTCCATCTTTTTGAAACACCCTGTAGTAATCTAGACCTTCTGCAGGACAGTATAAGCTCAGATGATATTAATTAATTATCCAGCCAATGGAAAGAATCATTCGGAACTCAACAATGAGAAGTCAATTCGAGGCCAATATGGACTCCAGCTACAGAAGGTAAGAATAAATGATCAAAAGAGGGCACATTCTTCTTGTATTCCTCATATTTGACCAGATAACAGGATTGGACAAGATCAGTAATGAAACCAGATAAAACATAACGATTTGTCCTTCGCTTTCTGGGCTGTTGTTGAGCTTAAAAGACAAAAATGTACTATGAAACTGTATTTTAAACCAGTAAGACAATGTGAATGCTACTTAAAGCTGCTTCTAAACTCCAGTTAACAATGTTTCAGCTGTCTGCTGACTTTTAAGGCAACATCAGAGTCTTGAAGGTTACAGTTATACTAAACAAGCCACATGACATATACAGGGTAACTGCATACCATGACCTCAAGTAGTAAACCTGGAGCTGTTCCTGTAGTGGCTATAAAGTTTTTCCAGTTGTTGACAAGGTTCTGATTTGAAATGGTATACAATGTCATTTTACTGAATCTGACACTTCATGTAAGCACAGTGCACCAACAGCCATCATGAAACAACAAGCATTATACGCCTGTAGTTCTCACAGTTCTCACAGCGTCACTTCTTCACCACCTGCTCACCACTTAACGAGCGATGTGTCCTTGATCCTTCAGACAGTTTTGACATTAGGTCTCCGAGTTAGCAAGAAACTATCTCAGCAACCTAATCTGCGACCACACCTGGTCCCAGGTTCATTGACCAATGTGAGCAAGCATCTCAATGTTCTTTCTACTGTCATGGGGATGCCAAAGCAGACCATTCATAACGACCGGTCACATAGCATTATGAAAACACTCCGACTCAACTTTATTTCTGACTTTTAGGAAACACGGTCTTTCTGGAAAACAGTCACTGACCACAGATCACACTGCTGGAACTATAATATCCAAGTTATTCCAATCATTTGGTATTCTTCATGATGTCTCAGTGGTCGACCGTCCACCCTAACATACCATGTAATACCATTTCATGCTGCGTTAAGTGCTGCCAAGAATACAGCTCTCCTAAACTGGAAACACAACACTAGGTTTTGCACAATGGTCAAATCTACAATAATAGGAAAATTAACCACTTTAAATCAATAATCAAACCACACTGTTATTGAAGAAACCGCTGGTGAAGAATTACGCATTAGGTTAAAGGTGGCATATACCCCTTTTCCAATGTTACACACTAACCCCGGGGGAAACATGGCTTCTGGAGAACACATAGCAGCGCAACCAAATATGTTTGAACCAGAGTCAGACCATAAGCAACGAGAGGCTCCCAAGCAAATTTGAGAATCAAGGATACAACAGAACATTTCTGAATGGCTAGTTATTGACTCTATACAATTCCTTTCGTATGCTGGCTAAGGCTGTATGGTCTTGCTAGTTGCTGTGTCACAACCCACTGCATATGCACCGGTTTTCAAAAGTTACGCTTCTGGCATTTAACTAAAGCAAGTAACAAACACCATTAAGCAATTCCCATTACACAATTAAAACTTAAAGCTCAAATTTTGTAGGTAACAGCTAGCAAGGTTTTCTGGATGGGGGAGGGGGGGTGTTTAAGGAGTGTTCGGTTGGCCAAATCTGAACAGCTTGTTGAAACCCATGTTTTCTGACATAGTCAGCCAACAGCAAACCGAATGGGTTGTCTTATTTCACAGTTTGTGGGTTGCCAGGCACTCCAGATACCCCAATGTATGTGCACAAGCACTGAAAAAGTGAGTTTTCCCATAATATGTCCCCATAAAAATGCTAACCCTTACTTGAACAGCTGATAAAGGGTCTTTATCTAAAATATCCAGTTTCTCTGGAAACTTTGTGTGCGCCCCTTTTTCTGGTGGGGGGTGCGGTGGTAACCAGCTGAGAAAGTCGATCCAGACTTGTCTATTCCAAGCTACAGATTCCAGCTTCTCCTAAGGGATCCACAATCCTTACCAGGCCAACTGTGAGACATAATCTCTCCAGTGGGTCTTGGGTATGTCCTGAGATCTCGATCCAGTGGGACATGCTGGGATACAGCTAGAGCAAAGTCAACAAGGGGGCATCATTGTAAGGTACCTAAATGACATTAACCAACTCTGCTCAGTTCAGAGGAGCAGCAGCTCTACTCCAATGCTCTTCCAGGTACTACTCTATTACTATTACTGATTGGGACCATAGATGAGGACAGGAACGTGGAACATGGTTTGACCAGTAAAGAGAGACAGCGTTGTATGCTAACTGAGCTCCTGCTTCATCACCACCACACAACTGTTACACTGCTGCCCTTTTCAAGGAATAATCACTGTGTATGTATCTATACATGTAGTCAGAATGAAGGGTGACTCAGCATCATTCTTTTAACTGTGTCATATTCAACGTTAAAGATTATTTATGGCACTTCTTATACTAGAGGTTTTTCACTAGTGCTGAGAGGATTACACAGCAGGTCTTTCTTAGAAAAAAACGTGAAAGCCTCCTATATGGACTAGTTGATATTTAGCTTGTATCATGATTTTTAAAAAAAATTTATTTCAATGTAGACTACAGTACCAGGAAAAGGGTATACAAGTTAATACTTGGAGGGAACATTGCACAGTCCTCACGCTGATGTTTGTATGATGTCTGATGGTGCACACCTATCGTGTGAAACGATTCTTGCCAGCCGACGCTGATCACGTTCACCCAGAGTCTTATTACGACCACACCGCTGTCAATAGTACAAGGTTTTCCCCATAATACTTACAGTTACGGTACACCCCTGAAATGCTCATACGTGAAAATCCAAACTTTGCTTCTACCTCCAAAATGCTATCCCATCTCACGAGCTCAAACTATTAAACCATGTTGAAAACCACAAAAAGCGTGATGACTTGCTATTCTCATGGCGGAAACAGCAGCCGCTCTGGGATGAGGTGCTTTACACCGAACCCCCAGAGAAATTTCACTTTTCATTCAGTATGTGCTTGCATGTATTGATATGACAATAAATAAATCTTGAATCTTGAATCCAAAAGCTTCAACAGATATCTGTCGCTTTATATACGCACAGGCAGACGCAACCAATCACATGCATAGGTGACATTGCTATGTAATTTGCATAGGCTCCAGTACTAGTTTTTCTGGTACTTCAGTGTATATCCAGGAATACACTTTTTTTAAAAAAACAGCAATCTCCAAGGTGGGATTCTGTGGTCACTTCTCAAATGATGGAAACTGACAGAAATTTTGACATAGTTAGTTACTCAACTGGTCAAACATAACAGAAAAATGTATTTTCAGTCCCCAATGCTCTCTCTTCAACTCCTATATCTCACTTTGAATGTGATCTGAGAGAAATTTCTACTCCATTCATTCATTTTACCAGCCAGATCTTTTAATGTCTTGTAAAGCAGCTAGCTAGCTAGTTTTTATGTTCTAGCTAGCTACTGAACACTCAGAAGTGCCAGCTAGCCAACTTGGTTAGTTCGCTACAAGCTTTAAAACAAAATCAACTAAAAAGTAACTAGCATAATCACACTAACGAGTAGTAAACACCAACCCAATTAAAAATCTAACTTGGTAAACCAAGACAGAAACAGAATTTGAAGATTCCCGGCATGCTAACAACCTGTTTTTGAAGATTCCTGACATTCTAACAAGTCTTGTTTCAAGCAGTGCTGTTTCAAATAGCTACCAAAAGATTTTTTTTAAAAGTCCTTAGAGTAATTTAGCATATTTCAAATTATAATTTGTATATTTAAGGCTATATTTAAGGCTAAGATATTCTACACATAATACTGATATTCCACTCGTATAATAATATACACGTTCCAGGGACACTTGTTTTCCAGCTTGTTGCTCAACTTGGGAGTTAAAATTACAATTACAGTCACAGTTACAATAAACCACAGTACAACACAAAGTATAAAGAGACGTGACAGGTAAAACATTCTGAAAGTTCTGATATCTAGACTGGCATCCATCTTATGAAAGTAATGAGCATCTCAGGGGGTTTTTTTAGCCAGAAAATGGGGAAACGCGGTCACGCTCTTATCAGGTTGCAATTTCAAAAAAACATGTAGAACACATCTGACATCTTAATGAAATTGATTTTGCCTCCACATGCCCAGTGACAGATATCCCCCATCACCACAGATCCTTCCCTAAGGGGGCTCCTTCAGTGTTATTAACTCAACATCACCACTTGACAAGCTTAATAAACAGAAACACTGCTGAACGAACATTCCTGTAGTGCTGCACAACTGATCGTGATCGTGAGATCATCTCGGTTAATTAACCTGCTATAGTTGTAAAATTAGCTAAAGGTTGCTAGTATTGTTTTTATGACTCTGATGCATTACTTCAGACACTTCACCATCATTTTTTACCAGGCATGCTGAGCCTTGGTTGAATCTTAGTCATTTAATAAGACATTTACTCTTATAATGAAAGAAAAGATTGATTTCTGCTGGACCTTAAGGACAAAATTATACAAAACTGCAGTAGAACTATTTTGCTTTTAATTTGGCTGGACATTAATGATGATCGTGATTTAAATATAGAGCAAAATAACAATGCTTATTATTTCAGTTGTTATCATGAGATATTCTGGCTAATTTTAATTTAATTTACTGCTTGTCTGCCCAGAAATCACAGTTCAAATTCCCCATAAGATACCAGTGATCATGAATCATTCTCTGCTTTTATTTGGAGTTCTCATCGCCAGAAAATCGCTCGCTGCTGCTGACGATGGCCCCACAAGGACAGTCTAAAGACCACCATGACGGACAGCTTAAAGATACACTTAGAAGCCATAAATATGGTTTGGCAACTGATATAATCAGCCTTCCTATGATGGCTAGGACTAACTGCCATGAACTGTTTTGCACTTTATCAGTCAAATCTCCATCAGTGAACAGTTTCTAACCAAGTAGACTTCATGTTAAAACTTTAATGAATTCACTGGTTACAACTGCAGTTTTATATAGTTACTATATAGGACGCAGTTATAGAAGGGATTATTTATTATTGCACTATCCGGCGTCACCCAACTGAGGATAGGTTCCCTTCTGAGTCTGGTTCCTCTCAAGGTTTCTTCCTCTTGACATCTCAGGGAGTTTTTCCTTGCCACTGTCTCCCCTTTCTTGCTCACTAGGGGTAAAATTTATATTTTAAAATTTATATTTGGATTTTATGTCTTTGTAAATCTGCTTTGGGACAATGTCCATTGTTAAAATCGCTTTAGAAATAAAAGCGAATAACGGGAATGAATATGTCTATTAAAAAAAACGTGCAGTTATGCGAGGCAAAAAACTTGGCAACACCATTTTAACACTTGACTGCAAACCTGAATGAAGAGAAAGAGTCTGAGTTACAATGGACAAAAAGTAAAGCTTCAGTCCTGTGCAACTCTGCGCTCTAGTGGAGGAAGAAGACATGAGCACCAAATATCTAACCATAAGACTCCATATCTACAGCTATTATATTCTCCATCAGCATCTTCAACAGCGCAAAGGTTCCCAGTACACAGATGGCTTGTCCTGCACAAACACACCTGAGGCAGTTCATCAGCATCTTATTAATTACTTCATGAGACAATAACACCTAAAATATGAATCATTACTGTGAATATAGTTATATTAATATTTATATGAATCAAATTAACAGATACTTTGGTGAGCATTGACAACATGATTGTTCTTTACAGGAAATTAAGTACCAGATATTTCAGCTGTATTAAGAAAGAAATGGTTTTAATTACACTATTCTTTAAAAAAACAAATACAAAAGACAAAGCCATATATTCTGCACTGTATATCATACAGAAAGTCTATATTCTGTGGTTTTAATTAAAAGAACACTTACACATGTAGCCAATTTAATTAACTAGTTAATCTAAATGCTACATCACACAGAAAATGAATGAATAGTGAAAATAAAAGAACAGAAAATAATCAAAATCTGGTTAAAGCATAAAACCTGGAACTAACAGGAAATATTTACAATCAAGAATTAAATATTTGAATAAATTTATAATGAACTAAAATTTAAAAAAAGACAGATTTTATGTTAGTGATTAAATATTCTAATAAACAAAGAAACAAACAAAAAATCAACAGCTAACTAGATAACATTGGCAAAATGTAAAAAAAAAAAAAAAAAAAAGGAACAAATTTTAATTAATGGCATGGCTTATTTTCTTTAAAAAAGCTGCTACTGTGTATGTTTGAATATAGCAGTAAGAAACAGAAAAACATCCTAGTGAAAATAACATTAAGATACAAACCCAGACTCCATCAGTGTGTCCATCTGCCTGATTAATGACATCATATTGGACCATCTGAGCTAAAGGGTGCCACACGAGGCCTGACTGAGTCACTGCATTTCTGCACCAGTAGAGGGACGGCTTTATAATACAACATGCTGCTGTACCGTGAGCCGAGCCAGAGTTCAGAGGGATGAGCTGGACAAAATGGATGAGATCAGATGTGGAGGTGGGACCAGAACATCATATCGCAAGATGTGCCACAATATGTACTACAAATTTAGTTTTGCTAACACGGAGCAAATAAAACAAAGAGTGAAGTGCGCTATCTTCCGAGAGGGTCGGAAGTGTGCAAAACCTCAGAAAGGAAGAGAATTTCAAGTTTATAAACCAGCAGGTTTAAAAGGTCAGAGAAAGCCTGATGTGTTTTGTACACTTTTCTGGCCACATGCTTCAGAATCCTAAAGGCTACAGTTTAGCTGGCTCCAGTGGCTCTACACTTCCCCGTACCGTATGCACAATTCAGCACTAGGTTCCAGCAGGACCACAACATCTCGATTGCTCTAAGGTAATGAACTTTTCAGAGCAGGATATTAGGGGGGGTAAAAACTCCACAGCAAGAGGTTTCATTTATTTTAAACAAGTAGTAGCTTGTACATGTGGTTGGTCATTTGCAATAACTGATAAATGCCTACTCTCAAAGGAGGAGGCTGTTTATTAACTGACACTTTTATTAAAGAAACATACCAGACTCTCTGCCAAAAGCTAGTTTATAAGCGCACTGACACGTCAACACCGAACAATGGATCATGCTATGAATCTTCTGCAATAGCAATATCTTCCAATAAGATCACTCACTCATCTGTTACGGAGAACAAGAAATGACTTAAGTATACATAAATAAATGAACAAATAAATAGGTTAGTATATAAATAAATTAATTAATAAAAACATTTTTGTCATGAAAAAGTTCATATGAAAAATCTATGAAATGTATTTCTATATTTCCAAACAACAATGTCTATTTGGTCTATTTATTTATTTCTGCATTAATTTATTTATGTATTTCTGCATCCATATGCTAACTGGGTGGGCGGTCCTAAACTCACTCTAAAGCAGGATTGGTTAAAGCGATAGGATCGTTTCAGGTCTATTACTCCTCCCTCGGCCTACAGCGGCTGCTTTCTGCTACACCGGATCGTTTGCCAGCGTTGCCTTAGTTAGCGACAAGAAACTCTACTTAGATGTTGACATTCATTCATTTCCTGTAGTCCTGCATTACTGGGGTCATTTTTTTGAGCCATTGCTAATGATTTAAGATCGCTGGTGAATGATTTTGAGAAGCCATTGCATAGTTAGTCTGAGCCACGTCTAGCTGTTATGAATCGGTTGGCTCTGTCTGGTTCAAAAAGCTGACCAATCCTGCTTTAGAGTGAATTTAGGACCGCCCACCCAATTAGCATATAGACACAGAAATACAGAAATAAATGAATGTAGAAAAAAATGGAATTAAATAAATACAGAAACAAATAAATAAATGTAAAATTACAGAAATAAATAATTATATATATATATATATAAATAAATAAATGTGGAAATACAGAAATAAATCATTATAGAAATAAATAAATAAATGTAGAAATACAGAAATAGACTAAACAGACGTTGTTGTATGGAAATGTAGAAATAAATTCAAGATATTTATTTTCATATGCTCTTTTTCATGACAACAATGTATTTATTTATTTATTTAAATATTTATTTGTGCATTTAGTTATTTATTTATTTATTTATTCATTTATACTTAAGTCATTTCTCATTTGTAGTTAGTAGGGGGTGTGGTCTGGGGGTGGGTCTACATTGTGAAGGAGGGGTTTGGGGACGATCCAGAGCTGTAAGGGCTGATGTGGCACACCTGAAACCTGCTTCCCAGCATGTATTTATGTGATTTGTGTTTTCTCTCCCTTCACACACACACTCACACACACACACACTACTTCACCCACCCTGTAATCATCACGCATGATTTTTGTCTTTGATATTTGACGCACAGAATCGATAGGATTCTGAATAATACATGGAACACATGGAAGTGCGCTCAGATGTCAGTACGACATCAAGTATAATGAAGAAAAAAAAACCACAAGTTCAGTGCAAAGGCATTTCCGAAACACTCTACTGAAATATGATTCACCAGTGACTAACAATCAGCCACCTGCTTAAGGCAGATAACAGCGTCTGCATCTGCGTCTGAAAAACATCTGAGTGCACGAGTCAGAAGCTGCCCGACCGCCCGCCGGTTTCCTTGACGACTTTAAAAACAACCCTATGAAGCAGTAACTGATGAGGCTTTACAGTTACATCATGCATAAGTTGCCTCTGCTAGAGATGAGGCATGGGGCAAGAACAGGGAGGAAGTGGTACAAGTCAGGAAGGGACATGCCCTTAAGTGCAGGTGTCAAGTTAAAGTCGATTCAGCGCACAGATTAAACGTCTTGTAATTTATGGTTCAGAAAGAATTGTTTTTGACAGATCTGAGAGCTGCTTTGTAGAGTTTGTGTGGGATCAGCAGGAAAAAAATGTGTGATGTGTAACCGGAAGACGATTTATGTGCAGAGCATAGGGAAGCATTTCTCTTTTCTTCACATACATACACACACACACACACACACACACACACACTACTGAAACACAGCACTGCTGCTGCAAATATGCAAGAGAGGATCCTATACACACCTCAGGGTACAACTAGGTCCACACACACACACACACACACACACAAGCATGCAAAGTCACGTTTGTGGCAGCTCGTGTTGCAGAGGCACGCCAGCCAGAATAATGGCCCATTTACACCAGTCTAAGCCTCACTCAGCGCAAAATTCTTTGTAGGTTGTTACACTTTTTGATGTTAAAGAGTCCTTTTATTAAAAAAACATGCTCGCTGTCAATCAATCCTGATAATCCTTTTTAAAACACCCTTTGATATATTGACTTTTTTTTTTTTTTAACCCAAGATGTTTTAAAGCACTTCAGATTTGACCACTCACTAATCCCCCTCCTGTCTCCTTGTCTCTAAAGCTCCATCAGTGTCAGGATCGAGGCCTTCACAGCCACCAGGCTGAGCTTATCATATGACAAGGACACAATGGACCAGGAAACGTCTCGGTTTGTGGACTCATAATGAGCCGTGGTTTAAATTGTGTAAAACGAGGAATTGTGCAGTGAGGAAAACAAACACGCAGAGAATGTCCCTGTCCATTAACGGAGGGAGGGATGGAGGGATGGAGGGAGGGAGGAGGGGAGACGTCCTCGCGGCAAAATGGGCTGCTCTTTTTCCGCAAGACAAGACAAACACAAAGACACCGATATGGCTTTCCATCCTGCTTCGGAGTGACGGAGGGAGAAAGGAAAGTGGAGACGAGGAAGAAAATTGCCCGTAGTAACAGTACACACTGAGACCTGCTGAGATTTTACCAAACATACTCATAATGGCTGTGCCGTGGAGGAAAGAATCGCTGCTATGAATAGACACTAGGATGTAATGCTAGTATTTTAAAACAAAAACGTCAAGCCACATGTACAAAGAAATCTGTAACACGAGGCTAAGATTAACCAGCAAACTTATTTGGCTTAGTAATACGAGCCGAAGACGCGGTGTAGTACGAGCTGTGCATCGGCTTATGAGAAAAACTCCCAGTTTTAACTTCCAGGATTCGAGACAGCAATTTGCACCATCCTGTTTTCTGTTACTCATGCTTACAATTCATTCTACATCGATTAATCTTTGAGCACTTTCTAAGTGCAGGCTAGTTATTTTTGCTTTATTACATAAGACATCTGGAGGACGAGAAATGACTTATGCATTCACTCTCTCTACTTGGTCTTCTGTGGGTGCCATTTTGCAGTTTTATAATTTTATTACCTAATTTGAGCTTTATTTGTGTACTGCATGGTGCATTTCTGAGTGTAAATGTACTACATGCACTTAAAGTGATGGTATGTTTATGGAGGATGAGAAATGACTTAAGCATAAATAAATAAATGCACAAATATATAGTTTAATAGATTAATAAATTAATACATTTCTTTGTTAAATTGTAAAATTCATTTCTGTTTCCACATTTATTTATTTCTGTATTTCTATGTTTATTTACACATTCATTCATTTATTTCTTTATTTCCACATATCTACATTTATTTAATTGTGTATTTTTACATTTATTTATTTCTGCATTTCCAGACACATTTATTTCTGCATTTCCAAATTGATTTATTTCTACATTTCTACATTTGAACATTTATTTATTTATGTCACGTGCAAAATTTTTGTAATTTTTTAAAATTTGTTGTACATGCAGGTCGGCATCGTTGAACCATTGAAAATGTTGATGCCGTTTATCACTGGTCTATTTTAAGAGAAATGACTGTTGAATGTTGCCTCATTATTTACTCGACTTCATTTGATAAAAGAGAAATATTAAAGATGATTGACGTCTTTTCATTTTTTAAAAATAAAAAATAGTTTTTGTCTTTTGTTCATCTGATATACTGATTAGAGTTGGAGTT
>JAOVVH010000012.1:2285448-2304192 GCA_028566435.1 Scorpiodoras heckelii
ATACTACTGAACACACTACTCAACCAGCTATAAAACTATACTACTGAACACACTACTCAACCAGCTATAAAACTATAATACTAAACACACTACTCAACAAACTATAAAACGATAATGCTGAACACACTTTTCAACCAGCTAAAATCTATACTCCTGAACACACTACTCAACCACCTATAAAACTATATCACTGAACACACTACGCAATCAGCTATAAAACTATATCACTGAACACACTACGCAACCAGCTATAAATCTATACTCCTGAACACACTGCATAACAATCTATAAAACTATACTACTGAACACTTTTATTACTCTAATAAGAATATGTTACATAATACGCTCCTTTCACATTAAAACTTACTCAATATTCTAGCCAATGTACATAAATGAACATTGTTAAACACTCGTGCCTGACTTTATTAGCTGACACAATAACACACAGCAGAGTGTGACTGTCAGCTTACATGCAGAGCCCTACTGTGGGCCAGCTCTTCTAAATGCAGTAATTTTGGCTTTGGAACAGGGTGTTTTATAGAACGCATGGCTGATCAGGAGCACAGCCAAGACAAAGTCACAGCCCAGTGCTCTGAAAACCTCCAGCAGGAAGAGCTGTATGTGTGAACCAGACCGCGTTAATTGAATATCCTATACAATGGTGGACATGACAAGAGCAGCTTCATTATTATACACTATTGCTTTAAGAGCATATTTCAATTAATGCTAACACGGCTTACAATGAAAGCTCCATCTTGGGTACATAAACGCAATCTTCATTAACTAAACTATAATGAGGTCACTGCTTTAAATTCAGAAATGTTAGCTTTTGGGGGCATTTTGCTGGGAAATTTAGACTGACGAGTACCACATAATACAATTACACATGCTTGTACACAGATTATTACAAATAACACAACAACACAAACTGCTATGCATAATACAACTACACAAAGTTATATATACAGTATATATATATATTACAAACCACATTTCCCAAAAAGTTGGGACATTTTCTAAAAATGCAATAAAAACTGAAGTCTGTAATTTGTTAAGTCACTTGAAACTTTATTGTTAAATATAAACAAATTTAGAAATTGATACCTGCAACACACTCAAAAAAAGCTGTGACCGAGGCATGTTTACCACTGGGTCACATCACCGTTTCTTTTAATTATACTTTTCAATCATTTGGGAAGTGAAGATACTAATTGTTGCAGTTTTGCAAGTGGAATTGTTGCCCATTCTTGCTGTGTACAAGACTTGAGTTGCTCAATAGTCCTTGGTTGCTGTTGTCTGATTCTCCTCTTCATGATGCACCGTACATTTTCAATAGGAGACAGATCTGGACTGCAGGCAGGCCTGTCAAGCCACACTGTTGTAACTCATGCAGAATGAGACCTGGCATTGTCCTGCTGAAACAGACATGGAGTTACTGGGAAAAGACATTATCTTGACAGCAGCATATGTCTCTCCAAAATATCAATATAAGCATCCACATCAATGGTAACTTCGCATATATATATGCAGATCACCCATGCCGTGGGCACTGATGCACCCTCATGCCATCACAGATGCTGGTTTTTGCACTTTTCATTGGTAACAGTCTGGATGTTCTTTTTCATCTTCAGCACATGATATCCATTTTTTCCCAAGACTACAGAACACATGTCCATTGTCTTTCTGTTCATCTCAGATGACTTCGAACCATTCAGCATTTCTGCACAAATTTAATATATGGCTTCCTCTTTGCATAATACAGTTTCAGGTTGAATTTCTTGATGCAGGGGTGGACTGTATTAAGTGACAATGATTTACCATAGTACTCTGAGCTCATGTGACTATGTCCATCACAGTAGCAAGACAGTTTCTCAAACAACACCGCCTGAGGGCTCGATGGTCACACACGTTCAGCAGCGCCTTCCGCCCTTCGCCTTTACACACGAAGATTTTCACTGACTCCCTGAATCCTTTCATGATATTATGAATTGTAGATGGTGAAAGGCATAAATCCTTTGCAATCTTGCACGTGAGAAATATTGTATTTGAACTGACTGGCAATTCTCTCATGGTGTTTGGCACAAAGTGGTGAAACGCGACCCATCCTTGCCTGCAAAGACTAAGCCTTTGGTGGAGTCTCCTTTTATACTCAGTCTTGATGAAATCACCTGTTACCAGTTAAACTAATTGTGAAACCTTCCAGAACAATGTTACTTGTATAAATTTTTCAGTCTTGTTTTGCCCCTGTCCCAACTTTTTTTTTAGTGTGTTGCACGTCACATTCTATTGATTTTTATATTGAAAAAATACAATAAGGTTTGTCAGTGAAAACACTGACATTTATTTTGGTACTTTTATGAATTCATAAAACACTCTCAACAAAGTTCAAGCGATTGAACAAATTACAATTTTTTAGTTTTTATTGCATTTTTGCATTGCAAGTGTCCCAACTGTTCACGGAATGGGGTTTGTACAACTATAAAAATCTGTGTTTTTCACAGACCCGCACAACATAAAATAGTTTCAGCATTTCTCACTGTAAGAACATTTGCTTTCATAATGTTCCCAATGAGCACCTGACCAAAGACATCCATGGACACCTGGCATTAGGCCAAAAAGCCTGATTTAGTGCATGTTTTTGTCAGTCCTTGATTTTTTTTTTGTTCATAATGTGTCTAGTGCATTGTAACTGACCATGTATGTACTGTTTATGTACAGTATTTTAAGTACTATGGTTTTATTTTAAATACTATGATTTTAAACATTCTTGTGCTCATGACATTAAGTGGGAAAACTGAGTAAGCATTACAACATAACCTTCTTATAACCCGATGAACACATTACATTCTGATAATGTCCTCGGGTAGCTGAAGAAATCCATTACCTTAGTTTCAACAGATCTGCTGTTTATAATTTATGGTAATTGATATAAGCCCTAAAAACAGGACAGTGACAGTCTGAGTGGAACGCATTTTTAGTCAGCACCGTGATCATCACAGGTAAGGCTTCACATTCAAACAGCCTACGCTGCCACGTCCAATTACCAAGGCCTCCATCAGTCAGGCTAATGACTCTTGTAAGAAATTAAATCAATATTGATCTGGTGCGCTTGTTGCTGTTTTCTCAGGTTATATTGAGCCTCAGAATAAGGGCCAACTGCCCAAGTTTCATCAATGTGACGAAAGCTCGACGGCAGTGTCACTGGCTCAGAATCGCAATCTGTATCCATTTCAGTCGACTCTTTGCTCATGTCTCAAGCTAATGTTTTAATTCACAGACTGACTTGTGTGAGTAGAGAGGCCAAACATCTGTCCATGGGCACATCAGAGCTCATGGACCTGCATCTTTATTAGCATTTACAGCTGGGGGATCAAAATGGACAGTGTTTATTCATTCATTCATTCATTCATTCATTCATTCATTTGTGTATGTATGTATGTATGTATGTATGTATGTATTTATTTATTTATTTATTTATTTATTAATATACCACATAAGGCATTTGTGCTATTATTTAAATTAGACAATGGCAGAACATTCATTCATTCATTCGTTCATTCATTCATTCATTATCTTAACTGCTTATTCCTGTCCCCAGAGTCACAGGAGAGCCGGTGTCTAGCCGGGACATAGGGTTGCAAGGCAGGATCAACCCTAGACAGGGCGCCAATCCATCGTAGGGCAAATGGCAGAACAAATATGGCTATTTTTTGTTTTTTGTTTAGAGGGTAGTGGCTATAGTTTATATTGTTTATTGCATTTTACATTAAAAGAGACTTATGGGGTTAGATGTGTTAGCCAATCAGCTTTGAGACAGATGAAGAGTGAACTCAATTTAATTCTATTTAATTAATTCACTCTATAATGAAATGATTAATTTCTGTTTATGTTGCCATTTCTGCTTCATACGTTTCAAGATTTTCCAAACGTGGAAAAAACAAACATTAATTTCATGTTCTGTCCATGGTGTGTTTTTTTTCCTAGCAACATACAGTATTAATTTATTAAGTTTATGAAGTTTAATTTTATTGACCTAATTGTAATTTAATTTAAATTTTTAATACAGTTTATGAAACAGGTCATGGCAAGTAAAAAACTTTCATTATGAAAGCAACTAAACTGTTAAGAAATGTTCATTCCTAGAACTTTCACTTTCTTAGAGATGTTTTTACATAGCAGTTTCAGGCATTTTATCTTAAACACAATGTTTTTCATTGCAGGAACATTAACATGTGCTTTTCATTATGTTCCCAGTGAACACATGGCTATATCACTGGGCCAATCCAGCTTGATTTAAAATGGCCAATAAAATACGTTAGTGTGTTTACTTTTGTTAGGCTACACTGATGGAACCACTAGACAAATGTTTTGGTGTATAAAAAAATTTGTTATCACAACAGTCCTCTTTTCTAAGTCTTCGAAAACACATGAAAAATGTTTGCACTGACCAACATCCCATTAATGTCATGAATCAGACCTCTGGTTTTCCACAGAGAGTCTGGTATGCTTTGTGGAAAAGTTTAGTGGCCCAGAACAGGTAGTGGTTGTTATTATTGTAATATGGCAAACTAGGTTTACTCATCATTAAAAAAAACTCTTCAATAAGGGCGTACTCTCACTAGGCACGCTTTCCTTGTACCGTGCTGGAGCACGGTTGTACCCCTCCCCATTCCCCCACTGGCTTGCGCTCACACTGCGTTTTAACAATCCCGGCACGCTTGCGTCATCACAGTGCGAACTTTGTTTTGAAAAGTGCGCTCGTACAGTACAATGGAGCTCATGTTTCTATTCATATTGTGACTTATTTGGAGACGTTTTGGTCATGAGAATGCACAGCAAACCAAAAGATTTGTTAATTATGCAAAGCAGCGATTTTATGCTAATCATGCTGCACATGTAAGAAGATTTTTGCACAGACAGCAGACGGTCAGGGAGGAATTTGCAGCTTTACTCGCCGACTACAATTCAAGTTCATCAAGATAAGAACTAGACCTGCTATAATTATACAGTTTGTGTGTTTTTATAAGGACTATAGGGCACACACAAGTAGCTTGTGCTCCTGATTGATTAACGTCGCATCATTGACGTCAAGGTTTAGTTCCGCGCTTGGGGACGGATTGCACTCACACTGGATGCGTACCGTGCCCGAGTCCAATTGAACCGTGCTCCGGCCCACCTCTTCAAGCGGGCCACCGGTACCACGGTTTGGCGCAATCATACTTGCCAAAAGAACCGGGCTTTGACAGCGAACTGTGCCCGGGCACGGTAGTGTGAGTACACCCTAAGACCCAGTGGATTATATTATATGATATTAGTATATAGTGACTATATTGAGAAAAGTGCATAGTGTCATGGTGTTCAAAAGTCAGCTTTCTCATTGGAAACCGGCATGAAGAGCCAGGTTGCAAACCATCAAGATTCTGAAGCTACTGACCAGAAATGTGTACAATCATTACATTATCTGTTGGGGGATTGTCTGTTAATGTGACTAAACTTCCCTCCAATGTGAACTTCTGCTCATGTGTCTGTCTTGGAAGGTTTGATCATGTCCATGGCCAAGAATCATGATTCAAGATTCAAGATACTTATTTCTGACATGTGCATTTGTAACTGGTACAAATGTAACTGGTGGCTTCTGCGTTGTGTTTTGAATTGACCGTCACAAGACGATGTGGCTTTTGGAAAAAATATCCCTTTATTCTGATGATAACAAGAAAAAACAAAATCACAGTGTTGAAATTCTGCTCCAGCTCCTATACAAAGGTAGTTAAAATGGATGAACATAGCAGGATTAGCTTACTCCGTGACCATTTAAGCTAGCAATACCAGACAATTAAAAGAATTTAAGTACATACGAATATTTCATAATTTTGATATCATCAGGTAGGGACAACTCTAGCAATTCTGATAGGAAAAAGCATATAAACTCTAAAATTATATTTATCAATGGATTAATTAAGATGGGGAAATGATAATATACCTCTGCCAAAGGAGATTAATAAAAAGGGGGAGAGGTAAGATGGCCGATCACTCTTTTTTTTATATAGTGTAAAAAAAAATTCAGAAGAAGACACAAGGGGGGAGGAGTCAGAGACCAACAGACATACAGACTGATATACAGACTAAATAACGGAACAATAATACAAATATGATAATTTAACAACAAAAATTTACATTTTGTATAATTATAAAAAACAGCTACAAATAACCCGTTACACAAAAGTACAGTGAAATGAGAAGCGGCTGCTCCGAAGACTGTGGGATTGGTAGAATAAAAGACAATAATAGAAATTTTGTAAAGAACAGTTAAAGTAAAAATAAATGAAGAAAACAGAAATAAAGAATAGCAAGAGTAATGTAAAAACTGTATACATTGAATTACAAGAAAAACTGGTACTAGAGCCTATGCAAAATACATAGCAGCAACACTTATGCACATCATTGGTTGCATCTGCCAGTGTGTTTATTAAGTGTAAGACATCTATGGAAGCTTCTAGAGTTGTTTCCACTGTGAGAATGGCAAGTTATAATGATTTTGTTATTTTCAGCACAGTTTAATAATTGGACCTCGTGAGATGTGTCAGAGCATTTCGGAGATAGAAGCAAAGTTTGGAGCATTTCAAGCAAAACCTCGAACTTACGACAGAGTGTGTCCATAAAAAGACTCTGGGTGAACGTGACCAGCGTTGGCTGGCAAGAATCGTTTCACGTGATAGACGTGCAACACTACCCCAGGTAACATCGGAATTCAGGTCTGGGGCCTCCACAAACATCAGTGTGAGGACTGTGCAACGTTCCCTCCAAGATCTTGTGGGGGACCTACCAAATATTAACTGCTTATTAACTTCTGGTACTTCAATGTATATACAATATAGGCAAGACAAATAGTGCAAAGTGAAAGTTGACGTGTCCAAGTGTACTGTGTAAAGTGATTACACCAGAGTCTGGTGCTGTGAATAAGACATTATTCGAGAATTTGGATCAAGAATCAGACCATGTAATTTTATTAAAACAGTGGTTAATAAAGGCTCAGAGGCCAAGACACATTTGAAAGGCAAAGGTGATTTTTTTTGTCTTCTTAAGACGTAGATTTTTCAGCAAGGCTGGTTATATGAATAAGTTCTCTTCCTTTTTTTAATGGAAATCTGTTCCAATATATCCATATCCATCCTCACAGTCTGTTTATTGGTGAGCACTTGCGGCGTTTTGATGTGTGGGTGTATGTGTTGACACTGGACCACGTGTACATCTTCAGTGGTGTGTGTGTGTGTGCGTGTGTGTGTGTGTTTGTGTGTTTGCGCATACACAGAGTGCAGGGGCTTGGAGATAATCTGGGCTTCCAGACAAAAAAGGATTCAATTCTGTTTCCGCTGTCACTTCTACCTCTCTTTCTCAGCCAAATCATGCTCTCTTCACTGAACGTCTCTCTGTCTTTACTTGATCTCTCTCGTTCCGTCTTTTTCATGTGTTCGTCTCTTTTGCTTTCTCTCGCGCCGTGAAAGGATTAGTCAGAGGTGTTTGCGGGAGGCAGTGCATCAATCAGACTTTATTAGTATTAATTTATTCATGCCCATCTGTCACTCTCTCTCTTTCTTTCTCTCTTTCTCTGTCTCTCTCTCTCTCTCCCCTGTTATCGCTACTTCTTAATCCCTGTCTCTGTAACATTCTCACTATCTGTCTCTGTCTCTGTCTCTTTCTCTCTCTCTCTTTCTCTCCGCCTTCAGACTTCCTCACTTTGCACAGGTTGGTGTTGAACAGGTTGCTCCTTTCCTATCATCCATCACACCCCTTTTCCCTCCTCTCTATCTCTATTTCCACTAACGCTCACAGTCATTTAATTGTTTTTCTCATTCTCTTTTGGTATCAGGTCGAGGAAAGCGAAGAGGACAAGACCGAGCACGAGGAGGAGATAGATCCAGTGGAAGATTTCAACGTCATCCCTCCATTCCCAGAGAAGGCCACCGTCACCGATTTGGGTTCGGAGACGGGCAGAGTCCAGAGCCGGGCCTCGTCATCCCTTTCACCCTCCCTTTATCTTCTTCTTCTTCTGCTGCTGCTCGCTACCCTCAGCTGGGGGTAGAAACCACCGCCGTTCATGCCCATACACACTTACACATATACACTTACATCTGCACACACCCTCCTCAAAATAATCACTCACACCCACTTTAAAGACTCAAAGACTTTATATTGAGGGATGGAGAGAATGCAAGATGAATTGGGATGAAAAGAGAAGAAGAAGAAAGAGGACAGGAAAGTCCTCTCCTACCCACTACTGTCCTTTCCTTTCGCTCTGTTTCTCCTTCTCACTGAGAGGGCTGTGTGTAGCTCGCCGATCGCAGCTTGTCCCCCAGGGAATCGCTCTCTGAATCTGATTCTGTGCCAATTGTTTGAAAAATTGTTAGGAATCACGATTCATGATTCATGACTCATTGGACTGAATCGAATCGGATGTATTTAAATGCCTGACTGT
Organism: Scorpiodoras heckelii; assembly: GCA_028566435.1. Lineage (NCBI taxonomy): Eukaryota > Metazoa > Chordata > Actinopteri > Siluriformes > Doradidae > Scorpiodoras > Scorpiodoras heckelii. The sequence goes on from JAOVVH010000012.1 coordinate 2,293,922, forward strand.
CATCGAGTGAATCAGTGAATCTGTGAATCAGTAACGTGGTGTGTCTGTCGTGTAATTCTCCTTTGCTTTGCTGATGTCGGCTAACCGTCAGTCAACTTGCGCCGCTGTTTGGGAATTGCTGTATTGTTTCCGTCCAATGAGACGTTTGAGTCACGTTTGAGTGCATAGCTTGTTCTTTTTTTTTTTAATACTTTAAATTTAGACACCTTGTGCGTTTTTTCTCATTGCTGATGCTTTTATAACTGTGTGTATACGCGTGTGTACAGAATGTTTGCACTTTGTCAACATCAGAAAAAAAAAACCTCTTACAAATATGTGTCCACTTGCAAGTTCACCACACTGCATCCTGTTAATTTCAGTAAACAGCTCGACTGGTGTGGTGACTATGATAGCCCTCCTTGTTAAAATAAGGTTTTATCTCACATCCATGCCAAATTATAATTATTTCAATGTACTTGAATGAATTAAAATTTTTATTTGATAACGATGGCTAGCAAAAGTCGTAACAGGGAGTCTGTCAATAGACTACATTGGTGAAACATGAAAATCTAGCTAACTAATAGTGGCGTTAAATAATGGTAAATGTTACTCTGCTCTAGTTACACTAGAACAATATGCCAACTGAAACAAATTGAAAACATTTAAAAAAAAAAACAGGTAGGAAACTGTTCGTTAAAACTAGCCAGTTAGTTTAATACTGATGTCAGTTAAGCTAACAATACAAATAATTAGCTTAACATTGAAATCTAATGAGGCAAATGTTACTCTGATCTGTTACAATAAGGGATTGCTACAGATTTACAATTTTATTTTTAATATTTCAATGAGAAACCTGTTCATTAAAGCTAGCAAATTAGCTAGCTAGTGTTGCCAATAAGGGTTTTCATTGTCATTGTCATTAGGTGAAAGCCTTATGACCTAAAACTAATTTTATTCTGCTCTGGATACAGTGAGAGAATATGCCACACTTAAGCAGGTTTAAAAACGTTTTGTAAAAAATATTTAAATAAATAAAAATTCACAAAGCTAGCTAACTAGCATTGACTTGCTAATAAATAAGCTATAGCTAACATTGCAAGTGAAGGATGTCATTAGAGCACAACAGTAGGTTATAGTGCCAGAAAATAATGCGAATGTAATTTTGCTCAGGTTAACATGAGAATATGTGCCAGATGGAAATAAATTAAATATATATATTTTTTATGTTTCAATAGCCTGCTAGCTAATTAGTCTTGGTTAGCTTGTACGCAAGTTAGCCAGTATTGTAAAAGGGGGTTGCCGTTATATATTAAGGTTAGCTAAGCCTAAACAGCTCACCTAATGAATTAAACTAATGAGCATAACACCAGAGTATGGATTGAGCATTGGTTTCGGGACACGCTGCGTGGTCACCACACCAGTGTTTTGGCTGATTTTACATGCATTGATGTTCATCATGATGGAGAAAATAAAAAGTTGGAGGATTACACTAGCTAGCAAAGTGGACAGCTAATGCATGCTAAGATAATGTTTAAAAAAATTCACACAAATTTGCCCACATCTATTGTTTGTTCATTATCAGAGTAAAATTTGACATGATATTAAATTTAGTAGCTAACACTGGCTAAATTGCTTACTTCGATAATAGACCGTTTTGAAGAAAAAAAAAAACAGATTTCTTTATATTTTCTTGGTTGCCGTGACAACGAGCATAGAAATGGTAGATTCGGTGACAGAAAATACAAGTAGGTATGCATTGTTGGAGTGTTACTTCTGAGTCCTTTGTCTTAAGTGAAGTTCCAGGCAAACTCACACATACCCTCACACACACACACACACATGCAGCATGACCCTTCAGCGGTGCAGATGCAAGCGCTTTTCCTTTATTGCTCTATCTGCGTTGTGCTTTAATTTTTAGAGTCAGCACAGGCTGTGGACTCTAACCAGGGGCATAAATAATAAAAAAGTCCCCCACACACACACACACACACACACACACACACACACACACACACACACATATCCTGGAACAATATGACTAATAAAGTCTAAAGAAATAAATAAGCGTGTAAATAAATCAATAAATCAATAATTAAATCCATGCGTGAAGACGTGAGTGCACAGAAGGTGTTGGGGGTCCAGTCTGGGTTTGGAACCTGCAGGAGGAAATTATTTGCCAGCCGGAGATAATGGGTTATAACGCAAACTGTTAATCTTGTTGGGGGAAGAATTGCTTTTGATAGAGCATGAAAAAAAAAATGAGATAGGGAAGAGAGAAGAGAAGAAAAGAGAAAAAAAGAGATGATAAGAGCCTCCAGCACAAACATACAGTACAGTCAAACATCTCCAGCTCTTTTTGTCATATAAATCTACTGCTGACATTAATGGGGTTTTTTTTTGTGCTTGCCCTCCTTCATTCCTGGTGTATGTCTGAGCACTCCAGAGCATCTTTCCTTCTCTTCCAGAGGGGCTTTAGTGTAGGAGATTTATTAAAGACCCCCATGTTGGTTTTACCTCCTTTATTGTGGGAGTTCACAGGGATCTAATGCAAGGCAAAAAGGTCAGGAGCTGCTCTGTCACCCTGGACTCTGTCCTATTCAGAGGAAGCACTGCACCATACACCATGTACATGTCTGAACAATGATCTTCCCAAATTGGTCTATTATGCAGAGGAATTGAATAGGCAGAGCACTAATCGAACTGCTATTCCGCTGCCCAGGTGAAGGTCAGCACTCCTGTTTTGTGTTTGCTTTTGTTTTGTTTTTTTTCCTCCCCAAAATATCGAATTCGATTTACGCGACAAATTAAATTGTCAGCTAAAAAAATTGAATGGTGTTTAGGAGTTAAGGTGAATAAACACATCACGGCTCTATATTACTTCTGTATTTTAAAGAAAAGTGCTACAGGACACAGAGACAAGTTAATAATATTGGGCAAGTAATCATTTCTGTCATGATTCAGCAATTTCTGTTTGTCATCTGTAGATGAAGAGAAAAAAGGCCTGCAAAGTGCCAAGGCTCTGCGAAAGGCCATTGCGGAGATTAATTAACATACAGTCTTTGATCCAGAACTGAATTTTTAGTCTTATACATGAGTGAGATTTCTGCTGGTGTAAAACTTTAGCTCATGAGTGGATCTTGCCTTTTGTTTTGTCTTCAGTTATGTACAGTGTACCAGGTATGAGAAAGACACCCCTAAAATATTTTATTATTTTGTGTTTGTGTGTGTTACAGATACAATATATAGAGCACAGTATGATATAAAAAAAATGAATTATTTAACCCAGATATTAAAGCGAAAGGAAAATCACCATCCAGTTTTTTTTTAATGTTCATTTTTCTTAATTATTCAAACACAGAAGCTGCTCTTAATATCACATGAACATTTTATGATAAACGGACAAACAGAAATGATCCAAAATTGCTTAAAAGCTTAATGGCTTTTAAACTTACATTAAAATTATAGAACATTTTTGCCTTCTTCTGTAAAGCTGTACATTCGGACTTTTTTTTCTTTGGACAGCAACAAAATACAGAATAAAAAATAGCGGTGTTACAGTAACATTGTCACTTACTTGCTATTGTCTTTAAAAACAGTGGAACTGGTCTCAGGAAAAGCAGAAATATTTTTCCCCCGAAAAGTTATTTAACACTGTATTAATAGTACATCATTTGTAATTGTTCAGTCCTCCTCTAATGATATCAGACAATACCACTGGTATCTATATCAAAGCGAGTAAAACTGATTGAGCATGCCTTGTACTGTTTAACTAGTACCCTGAATTTATTTACAATAGCAGGTTTTTTCACTGCATTCAATATATGCCATTTCCACAAGCCTTATAATTAATAAAACGCTTGCTTGTTAAGCAACAAATCTGGCTTTATCTCTATGCATTGCAAAAATATATAAAATATATTATATAATATTAAGTGATGGAAAAAAAATTATTTGCTGTTATATTACTGAATCTGAGTTTTACACTTCAATATTGCTTAAAAGTACAAAAAGTATACAAGAGGTCTGTCCAAAAAGTAAAGAGAATTTTTTCAAATGTGTTTTAATCTTGGAATTCTGGTTCGGATGATTTATGGACGATCCCTTGAAAATAAAAAAGACGATGAACAGTGACTGTTTTTTGATTTCCTAATGTGAGCTTTCGTTGCGTGAGGTGATGTTGTCGTGTGACATTCAGCACTTTGTCTTTTTGTCTGTGGATTGTACACGAACACCGACGATTCATCTCCTGTGATCACTCGGTTTAGGAAATTGGGCTCTCTTGTTAAAGGATCCAACATTTGCTCCAAACATCTGCACACTGCACAGGCTAGAATACAACTGAAACTGGTCCTACTGTTAATCTGGGATCCTATTCTAACCACCATCCCCATGTGTAAGCCCTATGGAGTGTGGGGATTTCCTTCTCATTACTTTCTGGACAGACCTTGTACATTTGAAAAGCTGTATCTGCTTTGAGAGTGTACCTTGCTGATATATTTTTCGCTGTGAACAATGAGAAATGTGGATATTTGGGGAGACTACCGGTAATCAAAATGACCCAATATTATTAACTGAGTCTATCCATGCCTCTGGTATTTAGGCATTTGTTGGTTTTTTTTGCGGAAGGACCAGAGACGTGATGTGATCTGAAACACGGAGCCTATTTATTACCCATATATTTTTGCAGCAATTTAATTTACCTTTTAAATTGAATTTGATATTTGACTGGAGACATGGCTATCACTACTGACGCAGGCAGCGCTCAGCTCATCCAATCAGAGGCCTTAATTAAGAACATGCACGTTTCCGGCGGGAAGATTGACGTGTGTGTCCAGATGTCGCTCAGCTTGTGTGATGGCTGGTGTAATTTTTAAATTGCTGTCACTGAGCAAAGATCACTGCATGGCATAAAGACAAGAGGCAGCACGAGCGATGTCCTCGCCTTACAGTAATATGTTGTTTTTTTTTTTTCAGAAACAAACAAACAAGCCATGCGTTAAATGACTGCATATAGCAGGATATCAGAGGCACTGAGGCAGAGAGGTGATTGTAGGCTGAAATTTGATACCTTTTTGTGTTTATGTGAGTGTGAGCCATTACAGTGTGAGCACATCGAGCTTTAATGTGTTAATGTTGAGCTTTAATATTCAGATTCAGAGAGAGAGACAAACACAGAGAGAGAGAGAGAAAGAGAGAGAGAGAGAGAGAGAGAGAGAAGGGTGAGAAAAAGACAGAATGACAGAAAGAGAGAGAGAGAGAGAGAGAGAGAGAGAGAGAAGGGTGAGAAAAAGAGAGAAAGACAGAGAGAGAGAGAGTGTGTGAGAGAATGACAACGAGACAGACAGACAGACAGACAGAGAGACGGACAGACAGAGAAAGACAGAGATAGACAGAAACAGAGCGAGAGAAAGGCAGAAAGAGAGAGGCTGAGTGAGAGAGATATACATACAGGGTGTGAGAGAAAGACAGACAGAATAGCAGAGAGACAGACAGAGCGAGAGACAGGGACAGACAGAGAAACAAACAGACAGACAAAGTATGAGACAGTGGGAGAAAGAGACACAGAGAAAGAACATAAGAGACAGTGAAAGACAGAGACAGAGAAAGAAACAGAGATATGCAGAGAGAGACAGACAGAGAAAGAGAGAGAGAGAGAGAGACTAAAAAAGAGAGAGACTAAAAAGAGAAAGAGAGAGAGAGAGAGAGCCTGTCTAAGCCAGTGTGAGTGAGATGGATACAGATACTGTGGAGAGTGAAAGAGATTAAGAACAATAGCAGCGAGGCGGGAGAGGAGAAGGTGAAGAAGAAAAACAGAATGATAGAGTGAGAGAGGGAAAAAGATATAGGGTATAAACAGAGGAGAGGCAGAAAGCTTGTGAGAGGATTAGGAGTTCTCAGAGTGGGAAAGAGTGCACAAGGATGAACAATTGCGAAAAAGTCAGCGAGAAAGTAAGAGAGAGAGAGAGAGAGAGAGAGAGAGAGAGAGAGAGAGAGAGAGAGAGAGCATCAGCAGGGCTCAAATGAGCTTAGCTAGTCAAGGCTGCATGCTGCAAATGAAACAGCAGCATCCAAACACCTCACTAATGCTAATACCATGTTCTCTCCGTCTCTGCCTCACACACACACGCACACACACACACACACACACACACACACACTGTACCTCGTTTAGACACTACAGCTTACAGATATCGAGCTTTCGCTTCGCTATCAGTCTAACACACTGGTTTTCAAACACTAAGGCCCACCCCCACCCCCTGCCATTTTTTCTTTCTCTCTTCTCTGTCTGTGTCTTTGTCCTGGAGCAGTGCCATGTGCTCAGTGGACTGTATCGCTCTCTGTTCCACCCCACACTACAACCCCAGTTACATGCCCGTAATTAACACAGATAATGTTTTCCTAATGAACATTCTCCAAACAAAAAAAACGATACATCGAAACCACTAAAGCCGTATTTAAGCTGACCGAGCGCATGTAGTGCTTATTCAGAGCACAAAAACTTTATTCTGTGCTAATCGAAGCCTCATGGCTTTAGGCCGCCATTATATTTGGGTCATTGAATTCTACATTAGTACGCAACTTTAAAGCTTTAAAGCAGTATGACACGAGTGCTTTGTTTCCCGGATTTTCTTTTTTCTTTTCTTTTTTTTTTAGTTTGTCTTTCTGTGTTGACGCTGGACCTTAGTGTTCACGCTCCTCTGTTGACTGTGCACACATCCGCAGACCACGGACAGATGTACACTACAGCACGTCATCATCACTCGTCATGATTGTTTCGTGGCATGATGGCAGATGTTCCATCAAGACAGAATGAAAATGCAGAACTATAATAATAATAAATATATTGAGATTTTTCGAAAGTTTTTTTTAAAATTTCTGTAAGGAAACAAAGGACACTGCACTGATCCGTGAAAAAGTTGCCTCATCCATGTATTATACCCATTCTGTACGCGCTCTGAACATGCAGCTCATTGGAAAACTGCAGATTTTAGGTCTTAAATCCTTGTGTACAGTGTTCATTTTAAACATTTTAATTCTAGCAGACATCATATATGATATTACAAGACCTTAATGCACAACCATAATAAAAACATTAAAAAAAAAAAACAGAGAGAGGACACAATCCAAGTCAGCTGGTGGACCAAAAATCTTACAAAGCCAGAATGCTGATCCTTGTTAAATTATGCTGTTGAAATCTTTTAAATGTATGGAGAAAAATAAGAACAGTCATTCCTAAATATCTCCTCTTTTTCCGAGTCACTAGAAAATCCACAAACAACTCTTGTTTTCCTATTTTAGCCATTGTGGATTTGTTCAACTTATTTCTGAATGTTGCAGTTTAAGCTTACCGAACTTACATAAAAGGTGCCATTGGACAGTTGAAGTCAGCTAATGAAATATCTCAACTTTCTTAAAAAAATAAAATAAAATAAAATAGGACATCATGTTTTTCTCACCAAATGATCTCATGTCAGGGCTCCATGTTGGAGGAAACTGGAGAACCCAGAGGAAAAACATGCTTATTGGCTACTTTAAATCATCCCTAGTTGTGAATGAGTCTATGAAAGTAAGTGTGTGTGTGTGTGTGTGTGTGTGTGTGTGTGTGTATATGATGCCTTGTGATGGACTGGTGTCCTATTCATGATATATTCCCACTTCATGCCCAGTGACTCCACTTGAAAAAACAGTTACTCTCAGAAACAGAAAACTGATTGGTTAATTCTTCTCTCAAAACCTAATTAAAATAGTTGTTACTTGGAATTTGGTCCAGCTGCTGAAGTTACATCCTGAATGGCTGTTTCCCAATGTCAAGGACATGTCTTGGGTAGGATGCGCCCTTCCCAGTCAGATCCTTCGGAGGCTAGGCAAGACTACTTCCTAGCATTCAGAGAGCACATAATAGTGGAACAGTCTGGTGAGTGTCCAGGTGTGTGTCACTGTTGAAGTCCTACCTTCTTCTTCTCCTTCTTATGCTTTTTATAGCAGTTGGGAAACAATATTTTATGGAACATTACCACCACCTGGAATGGAGTGTTCAAGTTCAAAGTTTTTGTCGCATGCATAATCATCATACATGCTACAACTAGTAGTGAAATGCTTTGAAAGTTCATATATTTGCTCACTTGCATGCTAAGTGAGCACTCTGCCATTTGAGCTAATCCTCCTGAGTGTGGAACAGGAAGGTAACTATACATTTAAGAATGCTGACAGTATATTGAGGCATACTTGAAAGTTCTCTGAAAGAAGGTCATAGTCCTTGGCCCACTTCAAAGGATCCTGGACATTGGAACAGTCCTTTGGTGCCATTTGATAACAATTCGATGATGTAGCATCCTAGAAATGCAGCTTTTAATCAAGGATCAATCCTTGATATTGGAAAACAGCCAATGTATAAGACATCAGTCCTGATTGGGATCATTTTTGTAAGCCGTTTGATTGAAATAAACCGTTTTATTTGAGAGGATGTTATTAAAGTCTTTTTTGTGATTGCATACAGGAAGACTTGATTCTTTAAGATATAAACAAGCAAAAAGTTTTAGGTTGTTAGTTCCCAGAAACAAGATCTCAATTCGAAAGCCCTCATACACAGTCCTACTGAATCGCCTCTTAAATCCTAAAATCACCACATATCCTTATTGTACCAGCTCTAAACGCAGTCATTGTCTCTGTTGCAGACTTTCTTAGTTGACATTTGCTTTCATGTTGGAGATCAAACTCTGAATAGGTGGAGGAATAGTTTTGGTTGCTAAATTGCTGCTTCTGTTGTATTACTCCAAACCTACCTACACTCCTATACTGTACTCACTGTAGTCACTCCTCACAATTACTACTCTCGTTATCATGCCTGCTCTAAACACACCCCATACCTCAAGTCACCCCTTATTTTCTGGTGTACACACTCACAGTTATTCTTTCATGCTCCCCTCCCCTGAGATCTGCCCCTCTGATGCTTCCTCAAAGTGACTAGCTCAACCTGATAATGCGACTGAGATCTAAAGTTTCATGTTGCCATGTCAAGGTTAAATAGCAAGGCTGGCTTAAGTTCACAGTCAGTTTTGACAACTCTCAGCTGCCACTCTCTTTCCCCAAATGAATCCGATCCCAGAGCCGTGACTCTTTATCCAGACGGCGCAGTGGTGTTGGCTGGCAGTCAGCGCTAATTCACAATTAGTCACATTAGCACAAATAGTCATGGCCTGGGAGTTCCTTATGGGCTCTGGAGCTCATTTCTCAGCCTTCACACTCCTTTTCGTATTCAAGTTCTGCACTGTGTCCTGTTTCCTATCAAGTGTATTAAGAAAAAAAAATAATAAAAGGATGAAATTCACTGTCGCTGTGTACCATTAATAATGTTCCATTTGAAATAAAGGAAGAAATGATCGGTCTGAGTTGGACTGTCTGGGTCGTTTTCTTTCACAGAGAGTAAACCTGTGTGTGTGTGTGTGTGTGTGTGTGTGTGTGTGTGTGTGTGTGTGTATGAGTGTGTGTGTTTGCTGACACGTAAGCACATACGCCCTGAGCTAGTGTAATGTAAAGGTTATACTACAGAGTAATAACTATAGAGTAACATTGTATGCATGTGTTTGTGTGTGGGTTAAATTTCTATTCTAATAGTTTTCTCCAGCTCGGATGGTTTCTAAACATCTTAAGCTAGTTAGAGTAACTCTTCGACATTGTGCAAGTTGGTGTAAGTGTGTGTGTATGTGTGTGTGTGTGTGTGTGTGTGTGTGTGTGTATGTGTGTAGGTGTGCGTGTGGCGTGAGAGGACTGTTTGTCGATTCCCCAGGGTGTATCTGCATTGTAATTGCATCGTGCCCAATCAAAGCATCAGTTCTGATGAGGGCAATGCCAGCGGAGTCTCCCTCTCTCTCTTGATCTCTCTCTCTCTCTGACATATGGGAGCCACACAGAGCCCATTTATTTATTAATCAGATTGCTCTCTGTCCCACCGTGTTCAATCACAACACGGCTGATGAGATTACAGGCTCTCTCCTCTCTCACTGAGCGACTACCCCCCCCAACCCTTTCTCTTTACCACCCGCATCTTCTCTCCTGCAAGACCGTGCAAAGTTAGTGGAGTTGAACTGAACACACCTCGGGGTGGAGGTGAAAACGTAAACTGCTCTCCTTTTTGTACGACTCACCTACTAAAAGCCATAATGCAGTTAGAGAGAATTTGACACACACTGAGAAAGAGACTGAGTTTTGTGTTTGTGTGTATATACAGGGGTTAGACAATGAAACTGAAACACCTGTCATTTTAGTGTGGGAGGTTTCATGGCTAAATTGGA
>JAOVVH010000012.1:2690509-2701143 GCA_028566435.1 Scorpiodoras heckelii
ATCTTGAAAAGGAATAAAACGTCCTGTTTTCTGATTTCAGTTAAAATTATTTATTGTTTGCGTATATATTGTATGTTTGAGTACAATTACATTAAATCTGGACAGTCTACAGTGCTCTAGACTGCAGCCAAAATGGTCATAAATGCAATAATTTTTTTTAGAATTCCACATCGTCGCATTTTCGCGAGTGCATGAAGTTCCGGTTGTTTTGGTACCTCTCTGGCACATGTACTCCATTAACCAATCAGGTTCGATTTACCCCTCCCTACCAGCACTTTCCCTGGGTATGCATACAGCACACAGCTAATTAAATTAAACACCCCAATCAAGCGTTAAAGCTTGAATATGAAGTGATCCTATTAAGCCATTATTTTAAAAAACAGAATGAGAGAGAGAGGAAACAGAGAAAGGACCGTCAAGAGATCAGGAATCAGATGCAGTGAAGGTGCAGGTGCAAGCACGGTGACTGAGCCAGGGATGAAAAAACAGGGCTAATTATAAAAGATGGCTAATAACCTAGTTTCTTGGTTACGTTTAAATGTCTTCAGAGAGGCAGTAGTTCAGCAGTAATAATGAGACACCTAAGGCAACACTACCTTTGTTTGCAATAGTTCGTAATGTTAAAGTATATGCTTGTTAGGAACAATGTCCAGATTAAAATATTTTGCCAATATCAAGCTTTTAGTCAGTGTCAATCTTTACATCAATGCAAAACCAGCTTATACACATTAAGAAAATGATTCATCAACTTGCATGGTTGTTGGTGAATATAAAAAATGGTGCGACCAAATCAGAAGTTGGTGCGACCAACTGAGAAAGGACGTCGCACCAGTGCAACCAGTGGTAAAAAATCAGTCTAGAGCCCTGGTTTCTAACATTTACTCAGGTTTATTGCTGACTAGCAAGTTCTACTTCGAATTAGGATTTAGGCACAGTACACATATTTTCAATTAGGTTCTTTGTCTATATTTATTATTATAAAAGCAATAAAGGTAAGACAGTACCCATGTATAGACCTCCTAATACTATCTACTGGCATATGAAATACAGATGTTTAAAATAGAAATGCAGATATTGAATTCTATCAGGAACGTCTTGTTAAGTGTGCGACAGTTTGTATACCACAAATGACACCATGAACTTTGCATGCACAAGGCAAAAGCTTGGCAAAACTGACATGCAGCTGAGAGTCAACTTCACTAAGAGGTACATCAGAGGTACATATATAGTCTTTCTACATTTAGTTGATAATCCATCACTAGTATGTAGTTAAATGTAGAACTTAATGTATGCTGTAATGTAATGATTTATAATCCCAGGATCTGGTTTTACCCAGAATAGGATGAGATCTCTTTTGAGTCTCAAGGTTTCTTAAGAGAAATATTACTTTGTGTGAAAGAAATATAAGCTCATTACAGTTCATAGATTCATTAATTAAATAAAAATTCAACGATGAACAATGTATTGATCAAAACAGTAATGTGTGTATATGGAAATTGGAGAAAGTGTAATAGTCTAATTAAAAAAATAAATACTTTAAAAGCAGAATATTCACACAGATTAAGTTATTCTGTCTTATATGATTGTGTTTATAAATGTTTCCTAAAATTGGCACAGAAGGAGCTGTGATGAGGCATCTACCTGTAACATCTGTTGTGTTTTATTAAAAAGCTATTAAAACCAGGATGAGTTTGCACTATCCACAGGGATCTTTCCCAACACGGCTGCTCTCAGTGTGTTCACTTCATCTGTCACTAGACCTTCCCTGGGAGTTAATAGTCCAAACCAAATGTCAATCATCTGCTCCTACTTAGAGGTGGCTACCTGATGGGACAATGTCAGAATGGATTAGCATATTAGACAAAAGCAGGCAGGGGAATACAGCATGTTCCCACTTGCATGAATTCGAAGGGTCTGCAAGTTTATTCTCTGAACAGCTAGATGCTTTAGACAGACAGAGTTCCCTTAAAAGGTGCAAAACGGTTGTTTATTTCTTCTTCCAGGAAAACCCTGGACTCTTTTCCAGCACGGAGGATGACCCTGCAGCGTGAGAAGGGTCGTCGGCAGGCAGTTCGTGGCCCAGCATTCATGTTCAATGCACGTGGAAGCAGCCTGACAGCCGAAGAGGAGCGTTTCCTCGACGCAGCCGAGTACGGCAACATCCCGGTAGTGCGTAAGATGCTGGACGAGTCACCCACCCTTAACGTGAACTGTGTGGACTATATGGGCCAAAATGGGCTGCAGTTGGCCGTGGGTAATGAGCACCTGGAGGTGTCTGAGCTGCTCTTGCGCCGTGAGAACCTGGCACGTGTCGGCGACGCCCTCCTGCTGGCCATCTCAAAGGGCTACGTGCGCATCGTGGAGGCATTGCTAGGCCACCCGTCATTCGCTGGTGGAGAGAGGCTCACGCGCAGCCCGTGCGAGCTGCAGGACGACGACTTTTATTCGTACGACGAAGACGGTACTCGCTTCTCACCTGACATCACACCCATCATCCTAGCCGCCCACTGCCACAAGTACGAAGTGGTGCACATGCTGCTGATGAAAGGGGCGCGTATCGAGCGGCCGCACGACTACTTCTGCAAGTGCGCCGACTGCACTGAGAAACACAGGAAGGACTCATTCAGCCACTCCAGATCCAGAATCAACGCATACCGTGGACTGGCCAGCCCAGCGTACCTCTCGCTGTCCAGTGAAGACCCTGTTCTTACTGCCCTGGAGCTCAGCAATGAGCTCGCCAAACTGGCCAACATCGAGAAGGAGTTTAAGGTATGATGGTTGGTTCATATACTTGAAACTTGATTGCATGACAGATTTGACATGAGAGATGAATTTGAACAAACAACGGGTTGGAGTTTGTTTAATAAAGACATAAAAGTCTACCCTAAACTAAAATAAGTATCTTTTTATACAGCTTTAGCTGTGCAAATAATTTCACATTTGCCAGCCTAATAATGTTGGTTCCAAAATAGTCCATTTTGAAATATTTACTAAAAGTAGAATAATTGTAATGCTTTTTTTTCCCACTTCAGTACCAATACACTAGGCTCATTTACCATACTGAGTATAAAACATCATTTTTTAAAAGTAATGCTCCAATCATTTTGCCCTGAACAGAAAGATTTTATTCGCTTTTTCTTCATCTTTTATTTACATTCCCACACATTCTCGTGCCATGAAGATTGTTTCTGAGCACAGAAAACAAATTGGGTGTCTGCATCCATAAATATTGTTATATTAATAATAAAGACGTACTATATACATAATATACCGTATATTTGGGGAATATTATAATAGGAAATTCATTTGTATTATAAAATAAAAAATGATGACCTGGGTAAATGGGACTACTATCATTTGCTACTTCTTTGCTATCTTTTTTGCTGTCTAAGGAACAGCGTTGATTATGAAATTCAGGACATGGCTTTAAAGAAACATGAAGGTCCTCGTCACGGTTGTGGATCGTACAACGTTGCTACGGGGTGCAATCATTCAAAAACCTTCAAGTAAATGCAGCCGTAATTCAAACATATGATTTTCATTACTTTTTTCCTGGATTATATTGAATACGTTTTATCCTGACAAATCCTATATAGTTGCGGTGCATCAGGAGAGGTGATATGACTCTTGCTGAGAGCAAGAAACTTGAGATCATCATGATCTTGGCTCAATAGCAGTGCATGCTGGGAGATTAGTCTGGCATCTGATGAGAGGAAGTGACCTGGGCAGAGCTTTATTGGATGGCAGAGACGCTTGTTGTGAATAATTATGCGCTTTGCTGTTTTAGCAAATGTTCTTATATGGCATTATTAAATCACTAGAGCTGATTTGTCAATGAAATGCCACGACGAATTCAGTCAGTTTTATTATTATTATCATCATGACTGTTCTCATCTCAGCCGTGTCTTGCTTTGTATGGTATGTTTCTAAAGTCCTGCACACTTCCAAACCGTGGAACTTTCACCTTCCTGCTTTAACATCAAATTTAATATGCTTTGGTGTAAAGTGTCTTGTAGGAGACACAGATACATCTGCTAGCTAAAATGCCAATGGCAGAAGAATCCATCCATCCATCCATCCTCTTAACCACTTATTCCTGTCCAGGGTTATGGGAGAGCCGGTGCCTAGCCAGCAGCATATAGCACAAGGCACGATCTACCCTAGACAGGGCGACAATATATCATAGGGCACACACACTCAAACATAAACTCAGGGCACTTTAGAGACAAAAATTAGCCTAATATGCATGCCTTTGGACTGTGGGAGGAAACCAGAGTACCTGCAGTAAACCCACACGGTGGACATGCAGACTCCACACAGAAAGGACCCAGACCATTCCACCCAGGGATTGAACCCGGGACGTTCTTGCAGTGAGGAGACAGTGCTACCCACTGAGCCACCGTGCCACCCATGGCGGAACCAATGGCAGAACCAATGGCAGAAATAGGAACAGATAAAGGTTATAGGCATGTATTCATTTGACTACATAAATGAGTAACCAGGTAATAAAATGAAAATGTATTGGACAAAAAGGCCGGAATTTAGTACCTTTGAAAGGCCGTAACTCAGTCCAATCTTGTCTGATTTTGACAAATGAGGTACCAAAATGCTTGTATTTTCATGCTCTTTGCAGTGATCCCAACTGCTAGACTTCAGGGATCAAATGACAAAATCCTCTTAAGTACCTACTGTATATGAAACTGTACATAACGTAGTTCAAACCAGCTCCGCCTCAAGCAGCTACAGCAGTAACATGCTGCTTACACACTGATGCTTCAGTTTTAATAATATAATGGTCATATATAATAATAAATCAGTCACAAGGGCCAGAACCAGCACTTTTACTTTAATACTTTAACTACATTTTGCCATTAATACATATGTACTTTTATTTAAGTTTTTCCTGCAAGACTTTTACTTGTATTTTTATATTGTTGCACTGCTACTTTTACTTAAGTAAAGGATCTGATTACTTCTTCCACCACTTTACAGTTGGAAAACAATCTTTTCCAAAGCCAGTTTCAGTCTTTTCCATTTATAGGATCAGATTGAATTAATTTATATTTCTCCAATAACTTATATAACATTCTTCAATTAAAAAATCTGTGTTTTACAACAGGTCTCAAAGGCTTCTGTTCATTTCTGTGCAGGTATTATATGACTAAGTTAGCCTAGGAGTTTGTTTTAAACAGAACAGCCTTGATAATTGTTTGCAAGGTGTTCTTGTCTAGAAGCACTTAAGAAAGAAATTGGTTAAACAAGTTTATTAAAAGCATTAAGATGAATATGGCAAAATTTCAGACTCGTTCAACATAAAATTTCTGACACATTATATTAATTCACTATATTTTGCTTTGTTGTTGTTCCTGACTGTGAGCACCTGAAAAAAAGACTCATACACTGAAGTACTGGTTAATACTTGGTTGGTCCCCCACGGGATCTTGTAGGGAACGTTGCACAGTCCTCACACTGATGTTTTTTGAGGCACCAGCATTGAATTCCGATGTTACTTGAGGCAGAGTTACACGCCTATCACGTGAAATGGTTCTTGCCAGCAGACACTGGTCACGTTCACCCAAAGTCTTTTTATGGCCACACTGCTGTCATAAGTTCGAGGTTTTCCCAGAATCCTTGTAGTCACTGTACACCCTCGAAATGCTCATACATGAAAATCCAAACTTTGCTTCTGCCTTCGAAATGCTATGACCCATCTCACAAGCTCCAACTATTAAACTGCGTTTAAAATCACAAAATCATGATAACTTGCCATTCTCATGGTGGAAACAGCTCTAGAAGCTTCCATAGATGTCTGTCGCTTTATATACACACTGGTGGATGCAACTAATGATGTACATAGGTGGTGTTGCTATGTATTTTGCACAGGTTCCAGTACCAGTTTTTCTGGTGTACGGTACATATGACATATATACAAGCACTTATAAGCAATTATATAAAACTTATATAGGTGACAACTTTTATAGAATTCTGGCCACATGAAGAAAGTTAGCCCCTGGAAAGCTATCTGCTTGAACCTGAGAATTTGTTAATAAACCCAATGTTGATATGCTACTGTGTCTGCTGTACGGCTTGTGGTACGTAGTGGTTATGGATTTAATTAATAAACAAAAACCAAATTGCAGTCACTATCTATGCAGCTCATTCAGGCTACACTAGATCTCGTTGTTTAAATTTAGCCTGGTCCTCAGCTTTGCTAAATGTTGGCACACTTCCTGATAGCATTATCCTTTGGGAGTTTTCCAGCCTTAGGCAAAGAAAATGTCACTGTGGTGGTTAGACAGCTAATAAAGCAGACATGTAACTTCTGTTTAAATGGTTAGAATTGATGTTTTAAATGAGTCAGTACGACAATCTGATATTAAACACGACATGTCTGATTCTTTTGAACACTGTGGTACATTTAGGTAACACTTCAGATTAATGTTCCTTTAAATAACATTATTTACTGTATTAACACTAACAAATGCTAAACTTCAGCATTAATAAACTATGAGTTATTTTAATTGAGTTAGAAAGTAGGTTAACACGTGTAATACTTGGTGTGTTTAAATATTAATTAAATATAACAGCTCTGATTAATGTGTATTCAATCTGCGCTGAAAAATAAGTCCATAAATTACCATAAATTAAATTTCAGCATGTTCCTAAACGTTGATCCTTTACTGAATATCTCCGTGTATAAATATTTAAACTAGCTTTTCTTAATTTCCCTAATGAACATCAAACATCAATCAATTAATACATGAACTAGTTACTATGCTAATGTTAGTTATAGTGTAGTTTATTATTTGTTCATGTTAACCACTGCAGTTAATAATGTCAGTTACAGAAACCTTAATGTAAAGCATTATTATTAAAACCCATATTTCTAATACCACATTTTATAAATGTGCAAATCTAAGACATGATGCTGTGTTATATTTATCTAGTGTGTCACATTGTTTTACAACCCAAAAACGTGTACATACATCGTCTCACACTGAAGAAATGGTTCAGGCTCAGATTTCACAGTTTAATGAAACAGGTTTTAACTCATATATGAGAATAAGTGTGTAGACACTGGAGAAATGGTCAGTTAACCATTTACAGACTGTCAACAAGCTGTTAGGTGACTGTCATGAACAAATCCTTAAATTGGATTTGTAAATGGTCGTTGATGTTTAGACTCTCTACAAGTCTACTTCAATGGACTGAACTGACCACTTGGAAAAAAATACTGCAACAGATCTTTAAACATCAACCATCAAGGCTTCTGTTGCAGTTATTGCAGTTTCCTATCATCACAGGCATTTATTAAAAAAGAATTAGCTGAATGCAGATCGTTGGACCTCACTGGAGCCTAGCTACAGGGTTACAAACATTAGCTCAGAAAGTGGTGGCTGGTGGGTAGCACTGTTGCCTCACAGCAAGAAGGTCCTGGGTTCAAACCCAGGTGGGAGCAGTCTGGGTCTCTCCCGACCACCAGATACCCCCCCCCCCACCTGCATGTCTGCATGTCCTCCCTGTGTCCGTGTGGGTTTACTCTGGGTACTCTGGTTTCCTCCAACAGTCCAAAGACATCTAAGTTAGATGAATAGGACACACAAAATTGCCCCTGACTGTGTTTGAAGTTGAACTTGTGTACAGATGAAAAGCTTGTGTATCAGTGTTACTTTGTGTCTGTCATGAATAGTCACTGATAAGACATTTAAAAAAAAATGAATAAACAAACAATAGCTCAAAAAGAGAACATCTTTCACAGACTTGCTGAGATTTTTCATTTTATTTACCCTCTCTGGTCTTACTAATGTAATGAACCTATGAAATCGCTTGCTTTTAAAGTTAAGGTTTTAAAATGAATGGACTAAAATAAGTTTAACTGTAAAAATGAATGGACTAAAAATATGCGTCTCATCTGTCCATGGTGCTAGTAACAGGTGGGAATATGAAGCACCATTATGAAACAATCAATTGTCTTATTTATAACCATAAGCTATGGTTATTGTACTATTGCAAAGTTCAAGTTCAGGCAAACAATTCCAAAACACAAGACAGAAGTCGAAGTGAAAGCAGACAATGGTCAGGTGATCTACAAAGTTGGCAAACTGGGCTAAGCAGAAAACAAAGAACAAATGAACAGGCTTAGGTCTATTCAACTGTGGCAACAATACACAAAACAATAGCTCAGTAACACAGTGTGACTATGATACTTTTCAATGAGCTGCAGAAACTAAGGAACATAAATACACAACAGAAATAAAGAATTCAACTGAAAAGTGAAAGTAAAAAGTGAAAGTGACATATTTTTGTCACTGTGCTTGCACACAGTGAAATTGAACCTCCGCATTTTAACCCATCCGTGCAGTGAGACACACTAGTGAAGACACACTAGGAGGCAGTGAACACACGTGCCCGGAGCGGTGGGCAGCCCTTGCCAGCGCCCGGGGAGCTATTTGGGGTTAGGTGCCTTGCTCAAGGGCACTTCAGCCGAGTCCGAAAACACGTGAAAGCAATTAAAAACACACTAGAATACTAGTGATGGGGAATGTTTAGAAACTGGAGACTTAGTGCTGGCCGCCGTGGTGTCTGGGAAGTGGAGTTCTGAGCGGTGGTGGTCTTACATGGCAGGGACTGGGACGGGTCCTTGACAGCCTTTTGTGCAATCTATGTATGAATTTGAATAAGTGTCATTGATGTGGTTGGATTTTGTTAAATTTCATACAAAATATCAAAGTAAGAAATTCTACTGACTTCTACTGTCTATACTGAAAATCCTCTTGTCTGGAAATGCAAAGTTGGAGCTTTAGCTCTTTCCATAAATTCTAGCTAAACATCTCCTGACAAAAAAACTTAATTATATCAACCTTTGAAATAAGTTTTCTCATATGTCATAAATTAAGTTTTCTCAAGTGTAAGACCATGTTATTTCAGCTAGGAAGGTTCTGTGGGTACCTCAATTTTCTCTCTATATCATAAATTTCTAATCCTGCCCGCTGACTGAATATTTTTCACACAGGTTTAAAAAATGTCTGATATGCTTTTTAATTTTTACATAGCACCAGTTCAGAGTTTTTTTCCATACAAAGAAAATTGTATTGCCTTTTATACAATTTTAATATTACTTCTTCCTAATAATGCATAGGATGTATTTTTTCTGAGGATTTTATTCACTGTGACGGATAAGACATTTAATTAGAATTCCTCTGCTCTTCTTGGCAGACACAGTTATCTCACTCTCTCAATGTATAACCGTTATAAACAGCAGGCTTCAACTGAATAAGCCTGGCTTATTCATATCAAGTCCCTTCAGACAAGAATTGTCCTTGACGACTCGATGTTCTAGTAAGCCGTAATTGAATTCTACAGCATGGTTGCTTTGCTCCTTGAAGGAAACAGACAAAGTATTTTGTCAGCTCCCAGCTAAGAAGAAGATTTAGGATATTCAGGATCTTTCACTAATTCACACTTTGTCAGGTAGAATCTGCTGCTGCTAGTCCAACATGCTGAAGACTAGAAACCAAGGATTTTATTTCTGTTCCCATTTATTTATTTGGCCAAATTGTCTGGTTTATTTTTTATTTTATTTTATTTTTAATTTATTATTTAGGCAGACACTTTAGGTGCTAGTACTGAGGAGACACTAGTCATTAAGAATGACACTGAGTCACACCAATGAACTAAGTCTTATTGGTGTTGAGTAAAGAGAACACTCATATATTGTCTTCTAAGACAACACTAGTATCTATTTATGTAAGGAGGCTCACCGTACCGTGGCCTAACACTACGGGGCCAAAGCGGCGGCATGGTGCTCATGCTAGGAGGACTCCAAGTCTCAACAAGCATAGAACCAATCAAGGTCTACAGGAGACACCTGCTCACCACCCACCTGCCTCTTGTTGCACCTTTTCGATGGTATTTTATAGCACTATGGTGTGAGGTAGCTAGGGACAATGGTTGATAAGATCGGGCCTCATAGAGGTTCGGCAGTAGGGGTCATCTCTGAGGTAATAACTCTGATTTCAGGGATAGCATTTTGCTCCTCTCCAACCTCTCGACTTTCCTCTCCAGCTTCTAGTTGCTTTGGGCACTTGACCTTTTCATTAAGCTTTCGGCTCGCTGCGACAGCTGCTCAACAATATGTTTTGCGTTTCCTCGCTGGGGCAGGAACCCACCCATTTTCTGTGTGGATCAAAGGTCCCTGCAATAGAGTTTAATGTAAAATTGCCGATTTATTCTTGGAGGCACCGGTGTGACACTTCTGGCTTTGCCATTGCTCTCATTACTTGCACCTGGCATTTAAAAAGCCTACTTTGTTTTCCCGGCGTATGACGTGCTCCACTGGCTTTATTAATAAAAGCTCATTTTGTTTTCCTGGAGTGTGATGCACTCCGCTGGCATTAAATATTGAACGCTGCAGGGTTTCTTGTGTTTTACCGCCGGTGTGAATTTAACTCGTGTCATGTGTTTGAGTCCGTTTGGAGGTTGGTCTTCCTGCCTTTAAGCACATGCTCATTTAGTGTGATGGTAGCACATATGTTTGCCATGGCAGGTTCAATTTCCGTGGTTGCAAGTTTAAGCACTACGTTATTAAAAATTTCCTTATTGTGTTTTCTCCATTTATTTCCATCCAGGGTTAC
>JAOVVH010000012.1:3028766-3039183 GCA_028566435.1 Scorpiodoras heckelii
TAACACCAAAGCAGCTGAAACTGATTAACAACCCCCCTTGCTACTTAACTGACCAGCTCAATATCCCAGAAGTTGAACTGAGTTGATGCTATACTCTGATTAAAAAGTGTTAACTTTATTTTTTTGAGCAGTGTATATTCAATATTATACATGTATTATATTTTATATTTATTTGTTATATTTATATAATATTTGCCATCTTTGCTATATTCATTGTGGAGTTATATGTATTTTCCTAAAGGCAGGCCTATTAATTAATCACTCAATATGTTTGAAAACCCACAAATTAGGTTCATTCCTACTAAACAATATGTTTTGGAGGGAATTTTTTAAATGAACAGTGTGATCTTGCTTCAAACACTATTGTTTCACCATTCGCCACAAAGTATGGTGTTATTTTACTGCTAAAAATACATCTTCTCACTCATATATTTTCTGCTCGAGCTCAGATTCACTTTGCTCTGATACAAAACTGCTGTTTTGCGCTTAGTATATCCTGATCTCACGTGAACTTGCTCTTCTTTCATTTTGCGAAGCGTGCATGCTCAAGCAAACCCACCCCGCGCTCGCGAATCTTTATCCTCTCGCGCTGGGATTTTTCACCGGTAGAACACTGCCAAAAGTTGTCAGCCATTCAGAAAGAAGTATCTGATTTTGACCAATGAAATTGTTCATGCTGCTTACACATCTTCTTCTATGTATAAATTTAAATGCGCCATTTTTTAAATAACATTTTAGAACACAATATCTATTTATTTACTGACTTTAACATATTGCAAAAATTAAAACATGTTCTGTGTAGACCTTGTATAGATTTTTTTCCCCTACAGATCAAAAAAATATTTAATGGGTATACCCCATGGGTATATACGATATAACAAACTAAATCTATGTGATTAATTAATTAATCACATTAACTGGGGCTGTATTTAATCTCCCCAGGGGTATGTACGATATAACAAACTAACTCTATATTTATTTATATTTACATTCAAAATGTATATTTATATTTCCATTTTATGACATTTTAGAGCCCAATGCCTATTTATTTACTGAGTATTAATAGAAAATTAAAACATATGTTCTTTGTAGAGGGTGTATTGGCTTTTCCCCAACAGATCAATAAAACATTCATGTAGGGTATGCATGATATAACAAACTAAATCTATATTTATTTATATTTATATCTAGTGGAAAAGCCATGGGGAGAGTAAATATTTTATTGATCTGTAGGGGAAAAAAGCCAATACACCATCTACATAGAACACGTTTTATTTTTTGCAATACGTTAAAGTCAGTAAATAAATAGATATTGTGCTCTAAAATGTTATTTAAAAAATGGTGTGTTTAAGTTTGTACATAGTGGACGACGTGTTAAGCAGCAAGAACAATTTCATTGGTAAAAATCAAATACTTCTTTCTAATTGGCTGATGACTTTTGTTCTACTGGTGAAAAATCTGAGTGTGAGAAGAGCTGAGTGAGAAGTGTATATTTTGCACACGAGCAAAGAAAATCCATGAGAGCTACGTGAATAGTGCTCTCATGTTTAAAAAATGTGCTCTCGAATTTTGGCAGTGAAATAATGCCATACAAAGTAGCATTTGCAGTCATCGGTATTCATGTGCTGAGACAACACCACTGGGTGTTAATATAGGAACAAATGTTTAAGAAAATGTTTCACAGTGATAGAATATAAGAGGAACACATTTGCCCTATGAGTGGCCATCATTCAACTCTGTCACTGCACATTTGCATAAATTTGAACTTTGCTCAACTTTTTTTTACCACCAAGTTGTGGTGATTTTGT
Organism: Scorpiodoras heckelii; assembly: GCA_028566435.1. Lineage (NCBI taxonomy): Eukaryota > Metazoa > Chordata > Actinopteri > Siluriformes > Doradidae > Scorpiodoras > Scorpiodoras heckelii. Next base: position 3,030,575 of record JAOVVH010000012.1, read on the forward strand.
CGCTTAGAGTAGAACCACCAACCATTGGAAATGAAAGCTGCTTCGCAGCTTGTTGTCACTGTCTGTGTGAGTGCAGGGTTTGGCAAACAACTACAGGCAACTATCACTTTTTATCTCTTTTAATGACTAGCACACAATTGTTTAAAGATTTTTTTTGCAAGGCCAACCCTGGTCATAACATCTGGTAACTCAGGTCTTCATGCCTTCTTTTCTCTCCTGCACCCAACATGTTACCTGCAAAGACTGAGTATTTCCTTGCAGTCCTTGAGATACACCATTATTATGAGATAATCATGTTATTTGACTTGTACACACACACACACACACACGAACTCACTGGTCACCTTATTAGGTACACCTGCACATTTATACAGTTAGCTAATTATTCAATCATGTGGCAGCAGCATAGGGCATAAAATTGTGCAGGTACAAGTCAAACACTTCAGTTATTGTTCACATCGGAATGATGTTTGTGTATTTCAGAAACTGCTGACAGGGTTCATATGGGTGCTTGAAAATGCTTGAATTTTAAAGTTGCATTTTCCAGGTTTGAAATGTGCTAGAGTTTTTGGATAAAGTACTTGAAAATGCTTAAAATTGTAACTGTATTTCCTTTCACAACAAATAGTTATCTGACTGAATATTTCGCTTGTATTGAGTTACAAAAAGAAAAAAAACGGCTCTTGGTCTGGAACTGGCTACCATCGTTGCGTTCTCCTCACTCATTAAATGTGCATGAGAGGTGAAGCTGTGTTGGCAAACCTGCTTACGTACTCTTCACATTTAGGGAATTTACATTACCTGCCCCCTGAAAACACAGTGATTCGGAAAGAACCAACATGCCAGGAGGTTGCTGTTTTAATGAGCGCTGGCTGGAAAATGACACCTATAAACAATGGATAAGACAAAGACAAAACCCATGAGTATACTGTTGCAAAGTCTGCAAAAAGGACGTGCAGCTTTTCACAATGGGGGAGTCTGCACTCTCGAGTCACATTTTGAGTATATGTGTATTTGTATAAATATGTAATTTACTACAGCTGTAAGGTGCTGGAAAATCTTGAAAATGGACCTTGAAAGTGCTTGAAAAGTGCTTGAATTTGACCTTGGAAAAGGTGTATGAACCCTGTGCTGATTTCCTGGGATTTTTCACGCACAATAGTCTCTAAAGTTTAAACAGAGTGGTGCAACAAACAAAAAACATTGAGTGAGCAAAGTTCTCTCTTTGGAAAAAAAAGATCTACATACAAAGCAAATACTTTGGATTGATGAAGTAATAATGGAACTCTTTGGCCACAGTCACCAAAGAAGAAAAGGAGAAAAAAGGAGCAACATTGGACTGAAAGAACACCTCGCCACCTGTGATGCATGACATCATATGCTTTACATATGTTTTAAAGTTGTGTGGCAGCCAGTTGCCTAAATTCAGCAAATTCTGCAAATTCTGAAAGCAAATGTGATCTGAAAATAGAAACTAAATCAACAACTTCAAGAAACACAAGCTGAAACTTTTGGAAAGTCTTTCACATTCCCCTGACTCGATCTTACATGCTGACACACATCGTACACACCAAAGGGGTTCTTGCAAAGTGCTCACTTACTAGGCTGCCCAAACCAGATGCCACAACTATTTTGTTTATCTAAGTCAATTAAATATAAAGTAACTGTGCATTAAAATATGCAGATTTTTTTTTAAAGTTTGTGTACACAGCCACTCACCTGCAAGTAGCCTTCTATTTAACCATAACCTTCTATTTAAATTGATATTTTTTATCAGAACAATGTATTTTGTGTGTGTGTGTGTGTGTGTGTGTGTGTGTGTGTGTGTGTGTGTGTGTGTGTGTGTGTGTGTTTAGGTAAGCCTTTGTGCAGGCCATAAGTTTGACCAAGATGTCGAGCTGTATCTCTATTATCAGAATCCCCATCAGCTCACTGCTATAGTGGAGTCCGGAGCTCCTGCAGCACAGCCAGGTACAATTCTGTCTATTTAATAAAATAAAACCTTCCCAAAAGACAGCGTTTGAAACACCAGTTAAACACCCCAAAACAAAGGTTATTTTCCCACAATGTACCACATCCTTTCTTAAATAAAACACTTATTTAAACAAACTAATCCTTGAGCAACTTTTGAAAATTACTAATAAAATAAAACAATATCAAAAGATTCTGTTACATTTGTTGCTGACGCTAATTGAATGTTTGTAATACAATTTAAATGGTGCAAATTTAACAAAGTGGAAATGTCTAACACTTGTGTCGTACACTTCGGTTCATTCACCTTTCTTTTTAGGGACGCTCATGGGAGACCCTGTGGTCATGGTCAGTTTCTATCCAGAGTTTCTTGAGTCAGTGATGTCCTCTGTTTCATCATGTGGTGAGTTTGTGTTTGTTATGGACAGATCTGGCAGTATGGGCTGGAATATGCATCATGGACCAGGTGCACAAGGGCGCATCGAGTGTGCCAGGGTAAGATTCAACCCTTAATTTATCTTGTACACTTGTTTTATTTTTTTAGTTATAACAGCCATGTAAATAATTAAAATGTTTATTTTATATGAATTATGTTTGCATAAAAAAATACTATGTGAATAATGATGTGTTTAGGAAACTCTTCTCCTGCTGCTGAAAAGTCTCCCCATGGACTGTTACTTCAACATCTATGGCTTTGGCTCTCAGTATGAATCCTTCTTCCCGTGAGTAACCCTCATATGAACAAGTGAATATGTAGTATTTCTATCATTCAGTTCTATAGTCAGACAAAAGAATGGATGAAGTGAAACATTACAGGCCTGAGTGATAGCAACAAGTAGCAGTGCTTCCTTTTGCTGCCTCTGTTTTTGTCATGTCTGTGTGGGTTCTCTGGTTTCCTCCCACCTCTTAACCACATCCCAGTGGATGAATTTGGCTAAGTGAAACTGTCCCTAGGTGTGGATGAATGTGTACCTGTTGATCTGTATAGGACTGTCATTCCATTCAGGGTATGTTACCGTCTCATGCTCAGTAATCTTGGGATAGCTGATTACTGAAAGTAAGTGAATGAGAGTGAGACAGGGCTGGATAGATGTGCTGTATCACAGCTTTGTTGTGTTTGCTGTGTGTTTCTCTGGCTTTAGGAAAAGTGTACAGTATAGTCAGGACACTATGGAGCAGGCTGTGAAGAAGGTAAAGGAGATGCAAGCAAATATGGGAGGCACAGAGATTCTACAACCCCTTGAACACATTTACAAACAGCCGTGTATCCCCAACCACCCAAGACAGGTAATATTATTCTTCATCCATTCCCTCAGTGAATTATCACTGAAAAGCAGAACTTCATTTTTATATTTACCTGTATAGATTTATGCGTCTAGCCAAGGCCAGATCACATCTACGCCATACACTGTCCACAGTCTCATGCTTCACAGTGAGAAGTCTGAAGGATTTTGGACAGTTATTTAGGGGTTCATTGGATAAAGTGGTGGTGGAAGCACTTATATAGAGTTCCTCCAGATTGGGACAAACAAATCAGGGTTAAACGTTAACTTTTTCCCAACTTGACAGGTTGGGCAAGTAACCGGAAAGTTCACTGTCCCGAACCAAATTTCTAGTGTCCCAACAAATCTTTGGATTTTAAAATGTTATTCACATAGAAATAAACACACATGTGCTAATATATTTAGTTATGGTTATTTATGTATTAATATGTCAACATTCTCACAGCATATTTTCATAACATAGGTTTCATAAACACAATTCACTTTAAATGACATTTAAATCACATCTGAATGAACTGTTTTTTATGGCATGCTGTTGAATAATGGGTCCCTCTAGACTTATGTACATTAATTTAGAAAGCATTTCGGGGAACAAGTTAGTTCTCCAGTCTGACTTGATTCTCCTCATGGAGCCTGCACAAGTTAGCAGATATTAGCTTACCTTCTGCAAGCCATGTCGGTACAGTACTGGCTACCAAGTTCCAGTCCATTTTTAATTTGAAGGTCTATCTCATGTGGATAGTGTTATGAGCCGCCCAGGGAGTTGGGCCCAATCACGGGTCGGCACGAGAGTGGCCAGGGTAAACGCGAGTTGAATAAACCCCCTAAAAAAACAGGAAGAAAACTAATATTAAATATGTTGCTAGAAATATAATAAGTATATGGTTGACTGACGTGGGGCGTGAACTCAGCAACTCGCGAAGCACAGGCCACCGGCCGATCCCACTACGCTATATAGGCAGCGTGATGTCTGTGCAAGAGAGAGGCGAGATGAACTGAGTGCGGTTCATCGCTGGGAAAAAGCGGACGGGGCGCGAGAGCACAGGGACAGAGCGCGCCTCCCCCGAATTAGCAGAGAGAAGGCGGGGGAAAAAGACAGAACATGAGGTAGCTCCCGGTTCCTACATATTTCTTCCCGTCTAGGGCAGTACCAAGTAAAACCTAAAAGAGCTACCTCATGCCTCATGTCTCGAAAGAACACGCCGCCGGGAAAAGTAAAACGGTCCCAAATAAAACCTAAAAGTGCTGACCCTAGATATTACCTCCCGCCAGCAGTGGTACAGCGTACACCTCTCCCTGACAGCCTTGTGCAAAAGAGCACGAAAAACGCTAAGGGTCTGATGGTGAGCCACGGTCGAGCCTATCCTTAAATAGCGGTCCGACCAGGTGCTTCTCGTGACCCCTGATTGCCCCCTGATTAACCCCGGGCACCTAGGGAATTGTAGTCTAACAACGTCGCCATGACTACCTCTCTGGCAACACCCAGGGGCAAGCGACTGAATAGGCCAGCTCCCTCTGGAGGTCGCAGAGGGAGAAGAACCGCCCCCTAACTTCGCCATGGGATACCACTCTGGCGACGCCCAGGGGCGAACGGCTGAATGGGTCGGCTCCCTCTGGTGGTCACAGAGGGAGTCGACCACCCACCTAACAGATAGTTGGTGAAAGGTTTTTCTCTTTTAACAATGTGATAAGCTGTTATGATATACTTAGTCAGTACAGAATTGGCTTCACTGACCAGTAGTCCAAGCACACTAGCGGCTTTTTTCGCCACTACACAGGCAATGTGACACTTAGATTTGTTGTGACATTCGAGAGATTGTTGTCTGAAATTTGTACTTCCCACAAAAAAGAGCCACTTTTATCAGGTTTGTTGGGATATCCTCTGCAATCTTTGCAGAACATTTCCAGGATGGAGGGGTCAAATTCGACCCAAGAAAACTGATTTTTCCATGTGGGAATGAAGCTGCGGACTTGCTTAGCTTCATATTCGTGCTTCGCCGACATTGTCCTGCTGGCCTCGCTCTGACGTTGTTTATCAACAAATAAAATTATTGGTTTTGACTGGACGTGCAAGTGGATAAGAGCATTTTTTCATGATGAGGGGTTAAATGTTTAAGTGAATTGAGTTTCCCCATGTTAACACCTTGTTAACCCAACATGAACTGGTCTGACCGGGCTAGTGATTTTTCATGCTGCTGTCCCAACGTCGCATTTGTACTTGCTTCGGGCATTCGGGCCATCATTATTGAACCCTGCAAATCTTGCTCACAATATAAAGATCAGGATTATTGCAATAAATTGTTTCTCATCTGTAGTCATTTTTTTGCTGGATGTTCAATTCATTCTCTCTCTTTTCAGCTGTTCATATTTACAGATGGTGAAGTAGGAAACACCAGAGATGTTCTTCACTGTGTGAGCAGAAATGCTGATTCCCACAGGTCTGTGCTCTTCAAAGCTTAATATATTCGTGATGTATGCAACTTTTTTGCTGGAACAAGTATTTGCTGCAATGTTTGCTAGGTCACAGGTATATATTGTAGTGTTGTGAGTGTTAGTAGTGCCTGGTATCTGTTTTCCTCTCTCCATTTGTGTGTTTGTCAGTACCTGCCAGCTTCACCCATTTTTGTTGCCCGGAGAGTTATGTAGTTATCTTTTCTAGAGTAACAACTTACTCACAGGGACTTGTGTTGCAGAAGCAAATATTATTCAACCCTAACAATAAAAGAATTTAAAAAGAGAAAAAATGTTTAACAAAGTAAATACTGTAATACTTGCTGTGGTGAAGCTTTCTGTAATAAAAAGGTTTATTTAACATTTATGGATGAAGCAGTGAGCTCAACTGTGATTCATTCATTCTTAACATGGCATGTCTTACATTGAGTTGTTCTCTGATAAATTTCTATATCTAGAAGGCTCATAAGGGATTTATTTGTGTAAACAGATGCTTCTCATTTGGGATTGGTGAAGGTGCAAGTTCTGCACTCATCACAGGATTGGCTGAGAACAGCTCTGGCCACGCCCAGTTCATCACAGGAACTGAGCGCATGCAGGCCAAAGTAAGACTGGGTTCTTCTCAAACAGCAAGAAGACAACAAACAGAAATAATAGGAATTAATGGTTTAAACTAATGGTGTCAAATAATGAAGCATTTCTTACTGAATTAAATTGTTTAATGCTTAGGTCATTACAGTATGTACAGATTTTATAAATGTCCTCTGTCTTTCACTTATTCAATGGCTTTATGTCTACATCTTTACACCTATTTTTGAATATTCTTTGTCTTTAATTCCCAATGCTAGGTAATGCAGTCTCTCCGCTATGCTTTACAACCAGCAGTGATTGATATCACTGAGGATTGGACTGGTTTGTCTTTCACCCGTCTGAGTCCCCCGATTAAAACACTTTTTCATGGTCAAAGGGCACTGATTTATGCCCAACTGAAAGGAGAGGTGAGAGAGTTATTATACTGTTTTACAGGAAAGTGTTCACATTTTTTCATATTCTGAACCTGAATGTATTGTGTGGAAAATGATTTGCATGCGTTCTCTTCAGGTTTCTATTCATCAATCCATGAATTGGATATTATTTATGCATCTCCTGACTGAAAAAGCTCAGACAGTTGTTTAAATTATGAGTCTCTTAAATGAAAATTACTGGATTTGACCTCTTTTTCTGTCAATAGGAATGTCACAAACCAGATGCTAAGGGGAAACTATCAGTGCGGTATCACCAAGGAGATCAAAAGGTCTCAAACACTGTCGACTTCTCCCTGAAGCCGACTGAGAACAGCGGGTAACTGCTAGAACCACTCTGTAATGTTTAAAGGAAGCAATTCTTTTTCATTGTCTCATTTCTGATGCATAATAATAAACCCTGTATAGGTGGCTTTAGCTGTCATATCTGTCACAGTCATAAATATCAGCTTACAGTACTCAATGTTGGTCAGTATTAGTACTGAATATTAGTCAAGATTGCAATCTTATAGTAGTTTATAAGTAGTCTTATAGTAGTTTATAAGTAGTCTTATAGTAGATTATCCCAGCAGTTTATGGAGGATTTGAGTTATTCAGGTTATAATGCAATGAAATGTTTAATATGTAGTGGACATGTGGATTATATATATTTGTGATATTAAATATGTTGTTGAACTCCTCAAGGACAACTGAAACCTAATAAATCTTGAACATAAGCCTTTAAGATGATGAAAGACATGTCGTCAAGTTGATTTCTTACATCATAACTGGATCTTTTTAACAGGTACTCATTCAACTTTGTGTGTGTGTGTGTGTGTGTGTGTGTGTGTGTGTGTGTGTGTGTGTGTGTGTGTATACAGGCTGGCTATTCACAGGCTGGGCGCTCACTCTCTGATCCGCTCTCTGGAAAAAGATGAGCAGGAAGATGGAGCTGATAAAGAAGCTCTGAAGGCCAGAGTGGTGGAACTGAGTAAACAGTCTGGAGTGAGCAGCTCACACACAGCCTTCATAGCTGTCAATAAGGGCAGCGGACAAGCTGTGAAAGGACCACTGTTGAAGAGGAGAGTTTCTACCCCAGGTCAGTATTATTGTTTTTAGATCAATTTTCTAAAACTGTAATGATAATATTTATGTATGTTATATTCAATAATATGAGCATTACTGTGTTCAGCATTTATAGCTTTAGTGTATTTGTGCATAAACACATTACACAGAGCACATGATGAAACTAATATCCTGTTTTTGTTTGTATGTGTTTAGTGGTGATGGCTTATGGACTGAGACCCACAAGTAAGTAACAGAACACAGGAGTTTGTAAATACACATTCATTATGAGACTAATACTGTGTTGCATTTTCTTCATGAAATGGGTTACGTTGGGCAAAGATTATGTGGTACTTTATGTTATGCACATGATGTGATCCTTATTTGAGTATACAAATGCCTTATTTTAGATTACTCGTATGTACGAATCTCGTAACCAGTCGAAGATTTAGTCATTATACATGTGCAGCAATGTGCAGTAAAATAAAAATGTTATTTGGCTGGGTGATGTGACAATTTAATATCTTTGTCATAATAAATTCTCTCACAATATGCTTTTCTGATATTGGAGGATATATTCTGAGGATATTGTCAACATCTTTCTTAAAATGCAATAAAAACTGAAATCTGTAATTTGTTAATTCACTTGAACGTTTATTTAACAGACTAAAGAACAAAGAAACCATTTTCAATGATTAACTTATTTCTATTTGTTAAATATAAATAAATGTAGAAATTGATGCCTGCAGCAAACTCAAAAAAATTGGCCGCAAAAGGAGGCCCTACACCATACTAATAAATTATTGTGGTCTAAAACCAGGTGTTTCAGTTTCATTGT
>JAOVVH010000012.1:3247617-3258373 GCA_028566435.1 Scorpiodoras heckelii
GTTTAAATTATGTTAGCTATGCTAATTCTTTGCATGCTAATTTACATGTTATTTACAATCATTTATCCAACCATGGGCAACAGAAAACAGCTGCAAACAGTGCAGCGAGCAACACTTTCATTATTTTCACCCCTGTTAGGCAGGGGCACAATGTAGTGTAGTCTGGGGTGAAGTGCATCTCATATTTTCTTTTTTTGGAATGCGGATCTAATGGACCATGAGATAGACAGACAGACAGACACAGACTGTAAATCCCGCCCACAGAGAAAACTGACAGGTCTAATTACCACAGAAAGAGACCAGTCTCGATGCTTTCTCTGTCACTCTCTTGCTACGTTTGTCGTTCCCTCTCTCTGTCTCTTTCTTACCTCCTGTTCACTCACTCACCCTCAAAAAAAAGCTATTTCCGGGATATTGTATATCCTTTGCGGCCATCAGGGAGCCTCTATCAGCATGCGGGAGACTCCCGGGACTTCCGGGAGAGGCGGGATGTCCGGTACGGGAAAAAAAGTTTGGAAAGTCAGAAACCAGTGAGAGTAAAATACGATCCATAGGTCATTTTGTATTTATTATTTAGAACATATATTATTAATATTCTACACGTCGACACATTTCCAAATCACATTCTTGTTGAATTTTACTCGACATATTTGGATCAGCGTAAAGTATTTGCTCAGCGTACAGTATTCCAGTTGCAGACTCTGGCTTTATTATGTGCATGAGCAAAAGCGAGCAAAAGTGACAAATCTGTACCGGCGTGTAAGGAAATCAACAGATAAAAGCGTGCACGCGGCGAACGTCGTTGCGATAAAGTGGAACATCCAGCGGTGGCGATGTCACAGCCTCCTCTGTAACTCTGTACAAACTGCACTAAGATTATAGAACCGCTGTGAGAAGAACTGCAGGCTTTCCCAATGATTATGAACTCTGCCACCGCGATGCGAAGACGGATTAAAGCCGTAGTGTTCCTGCCTTTATGGTGGATTTGTGTGCAGACATCATCTCAGCTTAGAAACCAATATCTCTCTCTCTCTCTCAATCTCTCTCGATCTCTCTCTCTTTCTATCTATGTCTGACCTTCTCTTCCAATCCTCCTCACAGATTCTGCCAGTAATACAAAGCCGCACCTCCTGTTCTTCCCTTAATACTAAAAATAATTTAGGCGCGTTGATGGAGAAAGCCGCTTTATCCCTAAATCTGGCCCGAAGAGAGGCTTGCGCGCAGCTCGGAATTAGACCGTGACAATCTCAAGCACTATCTCAGTTCAGCAAAACGCTGCGGCCATGCAATAAGCCCGGCTTCCTCTGTGTGGCCACGCTTGTTGTTTTCTGGGGTACAGCATCTTAATCTCAATCACAACTCACGAAAAAATGTCCGTCATGTCCCTGACAACTTTCCTCTTTTTTTTTTTTTTTTTTTTTTTTTTTTTGCAGCTTCCAAGCATGAAGCTTATTTCTGAATATGACGCCAGACTACGTTCCACAAATCTCTTTTTTTTTTTTTCCTGTCTCACTCCATGAACTATCAATACATGGCAGATGATAACTTTTTTTCCCCCTCTCTGTGATTTATTCAGTGCTGCGGCGCTGCATTTGGGTCGTAATGATCGCCATTGTACCCGACAGGGACTTTATTGTTGACATGACAGCAACAGGCTATTAGGAACATGACCGGAGGGGCGTGTGTGTGTGTGTGTGTGTGTGTGTGTGTGTGTGGGTGTGGGTGTGTGTGTGTGTGTGTAGTTCTCAGTTGAAAAGAAGGGAGCTGTGGCTGCTGATTTCAATAATGATGAGTGTGTGTGTGTGTTTGTGTGTGTGTGTAGTTCTCGGTTGAAAAGAAGGGAGCTGTGGCTGTTGATTTCAATAACCATGAGTGTGTGTGTGTGTGTTTGTGTGTGAGAGAGAGCGAGAGCAGGAGAAGTGTGGATGCAGGCAGTAAATTAGACATCGAATGAGTGTGTGTGTGTGGGGGGGGGGTTCATGTGGAACCAGGTGAACGCGTGGGTTTGGGAGGAGGAGGGTGTTAAGAAAGAAGGTGCTAAAGCAGTGAAAGGTGGAAAGATGTGATGGAGGGGGGAGGGGAGTGTGTGGAGTGTGGAGTGTCATTTCCGTATGCAGCGAGATACTGCTGCTGTTTGAGTTTTTTTTTTTTCTCAGCTCAGAATTTATTTAAGGATCCCGGTACATCGTCTGTGACATGGAAGTGCGTATGGATTTATTGATGATGATGATGATGATGATGATGTGTGGAAGCAAACTAGTGAGTGTGCCACATGAAACATGAGCTTTCTGTACATTTAGATCTCATCAGTAGAATCTCTTCTTGGCTCATAGTTGTTGTTGTTGTTGTTTTTTTATTTTTATTTCCAGGCTGAAGGAAGGAAAGTTTAGAGCTGGTTTTAGTTCCTGCAGGAGTTCTGCAGGTCTCCGTGTTCGTAGGCAGTGGTTTTGTTTTGTTCGTTAGGTTTTTTTTTTCCGGCTGACTGATTTGCCGGGGTTCGATGTACAGTACAGCGCCGCCTCTTCGTGATCTGTTACACAGAGTCTCATGTTGTTCGCTTCTCATCTGCAGGCTGCTCACTAACTCCTGAGTTCTCTCCAGAACCCCGGTGCTGCTGCGGAGGGGGCGTGTCTGAGAGCCGCTACCAGGGGATGGACTGTGTGTGTGTGTGTGTGTGTGTGTGTGTGTGTGTGTGTGTGTGTGTCTGTCGCTCTCTCTTGTTCTCTCTCTCTTTCTCTCTGTCTCTGTCTCTCTCCTTTCTCCCTCTGTCTCTTTCTTTCTGCCTCTGCCCTTTCTTTCTCTCTCTCTCTCTCTCTCCGTCTCTGTCCGTCTCTCTCCCTTCATCACGGTAGCATCACTGTGTTAGTGCTCAGCTGGAAAAAATGTGCACAGCCCACCAAATGCCTCGCACACACACACACACACACACACACACACACACACACACACGCGCGCGCGCACACACACTCGGGTATTCACACACAGCCTTTATGTTTGGGTCTGAACAAGCCTGAAGGCAAAGTACCACCTCATTTACATAGAGGAGCAGAAAATCTTCCCTTCCCTTCTCTTTATTCTTCTCTTCTCCTCCTTTTCTGTTTATTCTTCTCTTCCTTTTCTCTTCTGTTTCTCTTCTCTTCCTTTTCTCTTCTCTTCTCCTCCTTTTCTGTTTATTCTTCTCTTCCTTTTCTCTTCTGTTTCTTTTCTCTTCTGTTTCTCTTCTCTGTTTATTCTTCTCTTCCTTTTTCTCTTCTTCTCTTCTATTCTCTCCCCCCTCTTTTCTTCCTTTTTTCTTCTCTTCTCTTTTCTGTTTATTCTCTTCTCTGTTTATTCTTCTCTTCTCTTCTCTTCTCTTCCTTTTTTCTTCTCTTCTCTTCTTCTCTCGTCTCGTCTCTTCTCCCCTCTTCTCTTCTCTTCCTTTTTTCTTCTCTTCTCTTCTCGTCTCTTCTTGTCTCTTCTCCTCTATTCTCCTCTATTCTCTTCTCTTCCTTTGCTCTTCTCTTCTCTCCTATTCTATTCTATTCTATTCTATTCTATTCTATTCTATTCACTCTTCTCTTCCTTTCCATTCTCTTCTCTTCTCTTCCTTTTTTTCTCTTCTCTTCCTTTTTTTCCTCTTCTCTTCCTCTTCTCTTCCTCTTCTCTTCTCTTCTCTTCTCTTCTCTTCCTATTTTCTTCTCTTCTCTTCCTTTCTCTTCTCTTCTCTTCTCCTCTGTTCCTTTCTCTTCTCTTCTCTTCTCTTCTCTTCTCTTCTCTTCTCTTCTCTTCTCTTCTCTTCTCCTAATTTCTTTTTCTTCTCTTCTCTTCCCCTCTCTTCCTTTTTTCTTCTGTTATCTTCTATTCTCTTCCTTTTCTCTCCGCTTCTCTTCTCTTCTCTTCTTTCTTCTCTTCCTTTTCTCTTCTCTTCTCTTCTCCTCTCCTCTCTTCACATTGCCAGTAAAACAGCACTTTCTTTAGGATTGCTGAGTCATTGTTTTCTTATTAATAAGTTCAGCAGCAGCGTGTAGCCGAAAGGAAGCATTAAATGTGGGCTGAATATAACTGGTGACTGGCTGCTTTGAAATTCAAAATCCCAACAAAGACAGCGCTACCGTGTTCCTCCTGAAAGTTCACGTGCTGCTGAGCCTCGAACTCCTGCGTGCTGGTGAAAGAGGTGGAGCTTTCTGAATTAATGAGCAACATGACAACACTGGTTGGATGTTGGCAATCATCATTTACAGCAGCAGCAACTCTGTTGAGAGGAAAGTAGCTAAAGCTGCTCAAAAAAGTCACTCAGTGAGGTCACAGACTCATTTGCATACTGATTTATTCATGATCATTGGTATAACAAATGACAAATTATTAGGTTACATGCAGAAGGAAGATTTCCTTCTACGTAAGACACTTAAAATGTAAGACGCTAAAGGCGTCTAAAAAGTCTCTATCTGGCAACCCTGTTTATATTATTACATATTATGATTACTGCAGCAGCGCTGGCGATCATGTAGTTTTCTTCTTCTTCTTCTTTTTCTTTTTCTTACCATTTTTTGGTTAATGATATCATGTACTTAGACGTCACCAATCCACATGACACTTGGTATAGTCATAGCCCCACATGTCTCATACACATCTGGTGTCAAAGCACGTTTTTACCCAAAATTATGAACTTTTTATGTCAAGTTGGCCTCCATGAGGTGCATTCCCCTAGATCATTACGATTAATTTATAAATAACGCTCGAAGCAAAAATGTAGTACTTTACTAGCCAATATGCACTGAAGTACCAGAAAAACTGGAGCCTGTGCAAAATACATAGCAACTCCACCTAAGCACGTCATTGGTTGCATCCGCCAGTGCGTATATAAAGTGACAGACATCTATGGAAGCCTCTAGAGCTGTTTCCGCTGTGACAATGACAAGTTACTGTAAACCGTGATTACAAGATTCCAGCAAAACCTCTAACTTATGACAGCAGTGTGGCTGTGAAAAAACACTCTGGGTGAATGTGACCAGTGTTGGCAAGAATCATTTCACGTGATGGACGTGTAACACTGCCTCAAGTAACATCAGAATTCAATGCTTGGGCCTCAACAAACATCAGCGTGAGGACTGTGCAACGTTCCCTCCAAGCTCCCGTGGGGGACCTACCAAGAATTAACGGTATTTCAGTTTATTGTGATGTAAAGGCTCAAACGTCACAAAATTTCCCAGCCTATATCACTACCACGTTCTTAGATGCACACCAAACTCTTGTAACATCTCGTCCATAGGTGGCGCTGCAACTGATACATTTTTTTATCTCAAGAAATGTTTGGTAATATTCTAACCCCATTTTCTACTGGTTTTTGCAATCACCAGTAACATAGTTGTTTCCTGCCCCAGATTTCCCGAATCCTGCAAATCTTCCACAATGTTCATGGTGTTGTTTAGCAGCTGCCACATTCTTGGTTCCAGGCCAGCTATATTTTGGTGCTGGTATCTACAAAGTGGTGGAAAAGCACAGACCAGTTTGAGCGTAGGCACCGGCTCTGTGTCAGGGAAAAGGCGCCGCACACAGGTGGCCACACACACACACACACACACACACACACACACACATGTTGCCTAGAACTATGTGGGTAATTGTTACCTTTTCGGTTGAATACAGGTGGTGTTTATCGACCATTATGTGGACCCCTGGCAGTTAATGGCTATAGAGGAACAGTCCAGGCTTACTCTCCAGTCTATTTTCAAACCTGTGCTCTGTGTGAGCTCCCTTTTTTCTTTCCTTCATGCTTTCTCTGTGTGATTCCTCTTCAAACGCTGGATGATGGAGCAGCCATTTATCTAGTTCTCCTGATGCTAATGGAATATCTTTCTTCTCCCACAGGGAGCCAACCTGTTCCCTCAGCAAAACCTGATTACACATTCTCAGTGATACTTCCCTTTATATTTTTTACATATGCCTTGTTTCATGTTGTTTGCACTTGATATCGGATGATGTCATCGGTGAGAGCTGGTCAGTAATGACTGTAAATGTGCCAATTCACGTGGTCCTGCTTACACCGTAGAAGAGCATGCAGACGTCCTGCTTTGCAGCCCATCTGCTGTTATGAGGTGTATGTGAGAGGACGAGAGACGCAGCCTGATGGTTCTTTTACTCTCTTCTCTACTACTGTGATGAGTGGACCAGTGTCAAGTGGCAAAAAACAACATTCTTTTTAATCATGCATTCTAAGGACATATGGCTATATGTAATTGATGCATCCATTTAATAGGATCTACCTTCTTCTGTGAGGAGGACCAACTTGGTTCCAAGGTCAGGAACCATCTTGTGTTGACTGAAAGGTGGTTCCTTTGAAAGCAGGACAAAGAACAGTGGTTCTTCTCAAGCCCTGAATAAAATGGTTCCTTCTGCATTTTGATGAAGGTGGTTCCTTTGGAACTTGGAAGTTTTTGACTTCTTGCAAACTCTAAACATGGCCTTTCTTCCAATCTCTTTTGGAAAAACTGGTACTGGAGAATATGCAAAATACAGAGCAGCACCACCTATACACGTCATTGGTTGCATCCGCCAGTACATATATAAAGCGTCAGACATCTATGGAAGCTTCCAGAGCCGTTTCCACCATGAGAACAGCAAGTTATCATGATTCTGCGATTTTCAACACGGTTTAATAGTTGGAGCTCGTGAGATGGGTCATAGCATTTCAGAGGCAGAAGCAAAATTTGGATTTTCACATATGAGCATTTCAAGGGTGTACTGTGACTAGAAGAAAACCTCAAACTTACGACAGCAGCGTGGCCGTAAAAAGACTCTGGGGGAATGCGACCAGCGTCGGCTGCCAAGAATCGTTTCATGGGATAGACGTACAATGCTCAAGTAATATAAGCATATTCAATGCTGGGGCCTCAAGAAACATCACCATGAGGACTGTGCAACATTCTCTCCAAGATCCCATGGGAGACCTACCAAGTATTGGAACTGATCCATCCATTCAATAGGATCTACAATCTTCAGTGAGGAGGAACAGCTTGGTTCCAAGGTCAGGAACCATCTTTTATTGACTGAAAGGTGGTTCTCCTGTAAGTAGAACAAAGAAATCCTGAATAAAATGATATACCTTCTGTATACTGATGAAGGTGGTTCCTTTTGAACTTGAAAGTGTTTGACACGGAACAAGGTGGTTCCTTCAAAAGTCAGAATGAGACAGTTTCTACCAAATTGGGAAACATGGTGATTTCTTGCAAACTCTAAACAAAACCTTTGGTCCAAACCCTTTTGGAAGTAAAGTAAACAATTAATTAATTAATTAATTACTTGAACTAAAGAAGCTCCTTCTGAACTTGGAGCAAGCCGGGTCTTGCCGAACTCGCACCTAGGTGGCTTCTTCCAACCTCTAACCAAGGTGTCTTCTCTCAAGCTCAGAATAAAATGAATGGTTCCTCCAAAACTCTTCACAAGACGCTTCTATTTCAACAAGAATCAAGACTCTTGAGCTTAGACCAAAGCTGAACTCTGATCAAGGCACTTCATCCAGAATGCCAAAAATAAAATATGAGGGAGAATCAGTAGGCGAGTAGAATACTCGTCCATGCTTTATTTCGGGTGAAATAGTGTGAAGCTCATTACTGATCTCTATTGCATAAACTGAATCGGCATTTATGGATGGTAAGCGGATTAAAAGAGAAGGTCCTGGAGACTCCTGCTCTAATCCATACACCCTCTTGATCAAAAAAGCAGCCTTTTCTCCTTTCCTGCTATCTATTTATCCCTCTATCCATCACTCTTCTAATTATTCTCATCAAAAGGGCTGGTATATGTGGGAAAGGGGCCGGGGCTTTTGAAGCATGAGAGCAGACAAGGACGGCATTATGCTGCTGGTGGTGGAACGCCAGGAAGGCTGGATTTTTTCAGCAGTCTGTGCGGTAGTTGGGCAGAACGTGACAAGTAAATCAGACTGTTTGTCTCTCTTTCAGTGCAACAGGTCTCTTAAATTAAACATAGGAGGGAAACTAAATGCCTTTGTGGCTAATCTCATTCCAAACACCTCTTACAGCCTTTGAGCTTATATTGGCCAACATAAAAGGGCTATTTTATTCTCCAGCCAGCCGTGAGGTGATAGCAGGTCCTTGAGGGGAATTTGATAGCTCTTGGTTGAGCCATACAAACAGGAGGCAAGGTGGCTGTCCTGGCTTTCCTTTTCATGATAATCCCTTCTTAAAAAAAAAAAAGAACCTAATTTCAGTAAAAACTCATCAGTATTTTTTAATAGAATATTATAATACATAATGCAGCATATCCTGCTTAGATAGCAGAGGCTGACAGTAAAATTTGTCCAGATTACTTCAGTATAAAGTTCATTCCGTTCTTTCTGTGAATAAAACTGCAGTAACAGTTTCCAACAAATTCAAAGCAATTTCAGCTGAACTCTGTACAGAAATTTCTAACCAAATAAATCCTGGGGGGCTTGAATGAATCATCCCTGCATTAGAGTGTCACTGAGTACTAACAGGTAGCACCAGTTTTCTGAAAAGTGCCCGCTACGTGATATCTCCTCTGAGCTATAACTCACTTTCACCAGCTTCGTGAGATGTCAAACAGCAGCAAAGAGCAGGTCTGACATTTCAATTTCATGGGATGATCCAACAGAAGGGATAGAACAAAAAGCAGCGAGGGGTTGAAAGCATGCAATCCAGGCTGCATCCTCGTGGTAAAAAAGGAGAGGGGGCTGTGAAATGCTGTCGCTCTGAAAAGCTGACAGATTTTTAATGTGCATGGACCCCGGTTTGAATGAAGACTTGAAAATGGTCATTGTGCCATCACAATTGACAATGGGCCCAAAACCTGACTAGGAAAAGCATCCGGCTTGTGAAAATAATAATGCTCCGTGATGCGAAGGGCAGAGTTGCCCAGCAGATCAGCTGTGCTGGCCACCATTATGCATTAATCGATGACGGCTGGACTGGAGCTATTCCCAGCTGAGCAGTAGAAATGAAGAAACAGTGCCAAATGCACTTTCAGCTTTGAGTGAAATCGTTAGGTTGAAGACAGGTGTACAGAAAAGCTTCTAAATGTTTCGGAAAGGTCTCTCCGTCTCTGTGCTCCAGATCTCAGTCTGAATATGAGCACATGAAATCTTAAACTCCTTGCTTTACTCCTGTTGTAAGACCAGCATGCTCTTTTTATCACCACATCAAAGTATCAAAGCTTGTCAGATATTGCTTTACATCGTAGAGAAAACGAGATTTGCAAGAAAGATATCCACAAGTTTGAGTTTGAAGTGGACCATTATTTAACAGTCCACGTGTTAAAAAAAAGTCAGTAGCTGCTAGGAAATCAGCGTGACGCTCCTGGAGCTCCATATGTGTGATTGGTCTTGTTCTAAGTCCGTCCTTAATTCGGCAGTGCACTCTTGCTCTCTGTAGGCACAACGAGGCCCAGAGAATACGCCACTCTCGTTTGTCCTCTTGTATTCACAGAAGCAGCAGGATTTCAGAGGCTGCCGTCAATTCGGCGTCTTGCATTATATACTGCCGTACCTCCATTGCTGTGGCCCACAGGCATTTCTGACAGGAAATTGATGTGTTTCTCCTATGGAGTCATCAGTCGCTTGACTCTGAAGTAGATAGAGTTCAGCTCGAAACTGAAGTTGCACCATCTCTTTTGCAGACATTCTGTATACACACTAATGCCCACACATACACACGTTTCCTCTCCTACTCACACACACCTTTAGTTTCTCTCTCCCACAGACACGTACATGTACACGCACACAGTTCTGATGTTAGACAGAGCACTTGGACTGCGAGCTACATTTAAATGGTGGCTCTGGCACTCTTTCACTTTGCTCCGAGGCGGCTGTCAGTGTCCTCTTAGCAGAGCTGTTTGTCTCAGGATGGATGAAGCCAAATCTCTGCTTTGCTGGTGAGATTCTTGTCTGTGTGGAGGTGCAGTGTGTGACACTGGGCTTTGCTTTATCAGGAATAAACAGACCAGCTGTCTGTGTTTGGAGGCTATAGGAGTGCCTTAGAGAACCACACTGATCAAGATCTACATACTTCTCGTAAAATTAGGGTTTCTGCTCGATACGACACCAATCAGACAAATCAGAAAGGATTGGCTTTTTCCAGACTGTTCGGAATCTCTCTCAGTTCCCTCTCCCACCTTTATCATCTTCAGTGTTATAAAATCAACAAACTTAATCTTATCTGTGTGACTGCGAAATTGTTATGAGAGCTATTTAACACACATCTTCCAGCTGTTTAGTTTTTGTAAGCATACGGTGCTTGTAACGATACACGACTTGATTGAATTCACGATACTGCATTGATATTCCAAGAATATTTTAAACAAAATTTTAATGAAGAAACATTATGGCTCAAAATACTCATTTTTTTATTTCTGAATTATGAACATTAAAATGTTGTCTAGACAGACAGACAGACAGATAGAAAGAAATGCAAATGCAAATTGCTATGAACAGAGCTTTAATAGTGTAAACAAAATGTACCACCATAGAAATAGAGCTCCAAAGGCAGCTAAAATGTCTGCTCAGAATATTTTGAACAAAATTTGAATGAAGAAACATTATGACTAAAAATACTCCATTTTTTATTTCTGCATTATAAAATGTCTGGATGGATGGATGGATGGATGGATAGATAGAAATACAAATACAAATTGCTTTGAACAGAGCTTTAATAGTGTAAAATTTGAATAAGGAAACATTATGACTAAAAATACTCAATTTTTTATTTCTGCATTATAAAATGGATGGATGGATGGATGGATGGAT
>JAOVVH010000012.1:3269036-3283129 GCA_028566435.1 Scorpiodoras heckelii
GCCGAAATGCTGTGACCCGTCTCACGATGGCTCCAACTATTATACTGTGTTGAAGTTTGCAAAATCTTGCCATTGTAAGGTAACTTGCCTTTCTCAAGGCAGAAGATTCCATAGCTGTCTATCACTTTATATACACCAATGACGTGCACAGGAGCCGATGTTATGTATTTTGCATAGGCTCCAGCACCGTTTTTTTTTCTGGTACTTCAGTGTACTCCATTATGTACCTTTTGTACAGCTGGAGGATTAAAAACTGTGTCCACTAGGGGCAATTGTTAGCCGAAACCAGCATCAGAATACACTTCTTTAGCCACTTCTTTGCCCAGCGTCTGAATCCTTTCTCTGATTTCAATTCAGATGAAGATTGACGAGGTGTGTGTAGCTTATTGGTTAGCTTATTGGACTACTAATCGGAAGGTCAGGGGTTCAAATCCCAGCACCACCAATCTGCCACTGTTGGGCCTTTAACCTGCAACTGCTCAGCTGTATAAATGAGATAACTGTAAGTCATGCTTTATAAGGGTGTCTGCCAAATGCCGTAAATCTAAATGTCTTACCGAAATGGCAGAAAAGATGTTTTGAGATGATAACCATGAGCGTGTTTTTTCACCTACTGACCCTGTGGTCTGTTTTTGGCACTAAAGCATACACATTGCGTTAGTTATTGTTTGCATATGCACCAGTGATACCTTTAACAAGAAATTTAAATTTAGTTTTAGTCTTAGTCAGTTGCATTAAATTTAGTCTAATTAGATTAATGTTTTAGTCATCGTTTTGTCAGACAGTTTCGTGATACTGTAATATAAGGACTTGGCTGAATGTCTTCTCCTTGCTAAAAGAGGTGTGTGGTCTAGAAAGGTGAACTAGCTTGCAGGCTAAACAAAGACCTTTAGTCCTAAAAGGGAATGTATGCACACTTCTACACTCCCAGTTCAACAGTACACACTCTGTCCTACGCAACTACCAAGAGTGCAAGTGGCTGTTACCTGTAACTAGCTTATGGCTGAACTGATTGATGAAGTCTTCCAATACACGGCATAATGTTACGTTAGCCGGATGTTAGGAATCAGTCATCACACGTTGTTATTACCTTGGCAGACACTGTGGAATGACGTGTCTTTTCATATTTGTTGCCTATTTTTTCTAGTCATGTTGTATCCACAGAGCATTCCATCCTCACTGGGATTGAACAGTCTTATGAACAGTCTTTCTTTCGGTTTGAATATATGAGAAATGTTAGTAGGCTCTGACAAGGTTAGTTTGCTCAGATAAGTTATACCAGAAGTGGCCATTGGTGCGTACATGCGCAGAGCAAGAAGAAAAAAAACATCCAGTGAGAGAGATGCATGGAGGTTGAGTTAGACAAGTGCTCTACACTGAAGTACCAGAAAATCTGGTATAGCAGTTAATATTTGGTAGGTCCCCCACGGGATCTTGGAGGGAACATTGCACAGTCCTCACGCTGATGTTTGTTGAGGCCCCAGCATTGAATTCTGATGTTACTTGAGGCAGTGTCCACGCTTATCACATGAAATGTTTCTTGCCAGCCGAATCTTTCTATGGTTTCGCTGCTGTTGTAAGTTTGAGGTTTTGCCGGAATTCTTGTAGTCACGGTTACACCCTTGAAATGCTCGTACATGAAAATCCAAACTTTGCTTCTACCTCCGAAATGCTATGACGCATGTCACAAGCTCATTTTATATATGCACTGGCGATTGCAACCAATGACGTGCCAGTTTTTCTGGCACTTCAATGTACAATGAGTAATGAAATAATGGTATTTACGCTGTATGGTACGTCATGCACCCTGTGCTCAGCGTGTAGCGGTTTGGAATTTGGCCTTAGGATTTGTACTTGTGCTTGCAGACTCGTGCCTGTGAATCAATGGTTAAAAAGAAAAACAATCAATGAACAAAGCCAGAAGAGAAATATCTGAGAAATGTTTGCTGTCAAATATTTTTTCATTAACGTTACCGTGACAATAAGAGTCATGAAATTGAAGGTCTTTAATAAATACTTATCATCAAAGTTTTGGACAACTAACACTGCTATGCACGTTTAAAAGCAAGAATAACCAAAGAACTACTCTGTGACCTCTTTGTCTACCTTGAAATGCCTAAATTAGGAAGTGATATATATATTTTTTGTATTTGGAGAGGAATATAAACCTTACTTTTGTCAGTCAGCAAAGAGAATAAGAGATTGCAATCGTTCAGCTTTTAAGCAGCAGAGCGCTCACGTAAGTATTGTTCTCAGCCCCGGAAGGCAGGACCGCAGGCTGAAGATAAGTGCAGGCTTTTGAAAGCAACATTTCATCAGAAGTGGATCAGTATTCCCCTTGAATCTGTGGTGACAAAGCAGTAAAATGGTACTGTATTACCACTCGCTGCATGGCTCATTGGTTCTCATGAGCGCCAAGTGCAATCATTAAAGCCAGTAAGGTGTGTAATGGATTTCTTCCATGACTTCTTAATTGTATGGAGAGTCTGAGGAAGTGTTAAAGAGTGCCGGAGCGGGTGGAAGCAGAGGATGGAAGAGGGAGAAATTTCGCATCCCGTGCGCTGTTTAATCAGGCTTTTCCAGGGCCAGATGTAGCCCTAGTTTGCACGTGGGAAAAAAAACCCCAGAGCTCGAAGAGTGCCGGTCTACAGCGAGCTCGTGCAGAATGCAGAGGATCAGCATGCTCAGAAGATTATCTGTGTGTGGGTTTCTCAACGTGCATGTGTGTTCTGGTTCACTTTTCAGCTGTTGCAGAGGGGTGCAAATATGGAAAGAGGAGTAGGGTGCTAAACAGACAAATGGGCTCGCAAATCCAGCAGTAATGAATATACTCTGCCATGAGATAGGAAGTCTAGGTAGAAATGATGGACCTGGGAGCGAACACACACACACAGTAGTGCCGTGACAAAGTGGTGATGGATATACATGCGTCCCCGAGCACCCACACATCATTACACACCTCACCTCCTGATGCAGACTCGCCCACTGAGAAGAAGAGAAGAAGCAAAGAAGAGAAGATGCAGCTGAGAAGCTTGTGCATGGATTCTTTGTAAAGAGGAAGTGTGTTTGCATGAGTGGCCTCTCTAGGGGAAGTGTGCATGGGTAGCAGCTGGCTTGATGCTGGCCCGGTTGCCTTGGTGAGCCGCTCACCCCCCACCCACCTCCACACACACACACACACACACACACACACACCCCGCCTCGCACCCCCCGCCACTCTCAGTCAAATTGAAATAAATGAAGTGCCAGTCCCAACAGTGGGGTAATTGTTCATATGGAAATTGGATTGCTGTTGTCTCACAAGCTTTTCCAAACTATCTCCGAAACCATTTTAACCCCCTCGCCACCCTTCAGCATGGGGAGCCACGGCGAACTACTCTAATTCCTGCTTTTCATTGTCTACAAATAACAAGGTGCTCATTATCTTTATAGCATCCACTTTGTTTGTGTCGGTGCTGCTGCCTTGTCCTCGTGTCCTGTGGTACTCGAGTACCAAAACATGACTGATGGAGATAATCAATCAGATTGAGAAATTGACACTTTAGCAAATGATCCCCTTTCTCCTTCACCCCTCCCCGGGCCAACGGTTTAAGACTAAAGATAATTTAATAGCTCTCGTTTGTGATTGTACGTGTTTGACAGCGTTATTAGGCTGTTATTAGGAAGATGGTGATGCAAAAGGTTGAAAGCAGCATCTAAATGCATTAGTGGCCCAAACAAAGCATCCATTATGCTTACACACAGTGCTTCCATGAATATGAAACGATATCTTGCTCGGTGTTAACTGTCATCCGCCAGGCGGTTTTAGCCTCATCGAGGCGTCTCTGCAGGGCCGAGTTCTCAGTGCGTGCAAGTTTGAGTCTTCTGTTTGTATCTCTGCCTTGAAGCTGACAGAGTCAGGGCCTTGTGAACTCATTTCCATTGTAATGCCTCAGACCTGGCTCCACACACACACCGCTCTCAGAGGCTCTAAATGCTACACCGAGGCTCTAAATGCTACGCTGAGCATGTGTTCGTTTTCCTCCACAATGCTGATAGGTCTGGACTTTTTTCATGCGAGTCAACCGCAGGGCAAGTCCTGATCTGCCTCTTCTTGCTGAGAGATACGTAACCGATCAGAGTGCTTGCTGGTCTCCAGGGGCACATTTAAGCCCTCTCACATGCCCACAAACATATATTACTACACATCATCTAACTCTGCCTTACCTTTGGATTCCTTCCACTTGAGACAGGCTTGTGTAAAGTGAACCTAGAGCTTGGCTTGAAGAGGGTTTTTTTTTATAAAGCAATCTGGTCGAGCTGTAGAGATGGGTATATGTATGGACATGCGGTTCAGACTGGTGATGTGTGAAGTGCTGATGTCTGACCTGATATTTCAGTGTAGTAGAGATGTTTTTCCTGGAAAAAAGCATTAAAAATGATAATTTCTTAAGGACAAAAGCATATACAGTACTAATATCATTGGTTTCTCTTTCTCAACAAATGTTATTCGCTCCTGATCTTTTATTACTGTTGAATCTTGCTAATGCTAGCAGACAGCGCACATTTCTTACCTTCATTTTCATCATTCTCTCTCTGTCTCTCTCTCTCTCTCTCTCTCTCTCTCTCTCTCTCTCTCTCTCTCTTTGTGTTTCATCTTTCTCCTCAAGCAAGGCTTCCTATTTTACAGAACAATTATAGTTTAACAGCAGGAGCTATCTGGCAGCATCAGGACAAATGTGACTGGCTCATTAGCTATTAGCTTGTTTCATTATCTCCATCATTTTTGCAGCAGTGTTTGTTTCAAGTTAATTCTCAGATCCTAAATTTAAATTCAGACTTTTTTAACTCCTTCAACCAATTGCTGATTTCAGATCAGACAAAACTGTAAATGTGCAGCTCTGTGCAAAAGTCTCAGGCACCTTATTGTTTTTAGGTACAACTTTTGTTACTGATGAGTGTTTTTTTTGTTTTTTTTTTTGAGTTCTGCATTATTGAGTCAGTACATAAATATTTTATATTTCCAAACGTTACATTTCCAACAAAAAATTTTATGTTATACAAAAATGTTTGTATGTCAGTAATGAAAGCAACATATTACATAACAGACCACTTTTCAGACAAAAAAAATAATGAAGGCTGCTTGGTTTTACATGCAAAAAAAGAAGTAAGTGTGACAGTCAAAGTCTCCAGAAGAGCTGTGGCAGATTCTCCAAAACACTCAGTAAAACTTTAAAGCTAATTTCTGGTTGTTGTTGTTTTTTATAAAACTGCACACATTGTACCTGGGAACACTGTGTAAGAAAAAGACACAGCAGATATTGACTTCCTTTAGTTTATTACTGTTTACTGCACTTTATAGTCTTTTCTTTTATGTAGAAATGTCATAATTATTTGCTTTACAGTGAGTCTTTGCATGTGCCTAAGACTTCTGTATCGTACTGTACAGTAATTAACTGTTAAGTTTTACTGAGTGTCTTGGAGAATCTCCCACAGCTCTTCTGGAGACTTTGACTGTCACACTTACTTAATTTTTTTTACATATAAAACCCAGCAGCCTTCATTATGTTTATTGTCTGAAAAGTGGTCTGTTATGTAATGTGTTGCTTTCGTTACTGACACACCAATATTTCTTTGTAACATTAATTTTTTTGTAACATTTGGAAATATAAAATCTTTTCGTACCTAAAAACAATAGGGTGCCTAAGACTTTTACACAGAGGTACTGTGCATAAGCCAAAGCTCTGATTTGCTTGATGGCATTATATTTAACAATGAATCCATGGCTTCATTTTCAGTTTTATAGACTGTCACAGAAGGTGTGACACATCAAGCCTCATTTTCTAAGCTGGATATGAATGAATGTATTCGTAAAATCGGTCATAGGGGCATTTACACAAGAAATTTGGTATTCATGAAAATCCTGTTTATATCCTACGGGAGCTCCTGAGACTCTGAAAATTTACATATAAGGAGACTCACTAATATAAAATCTCAACTGATCGGCTTCAAATTCTAAACTAGACCTTTTTTTATATTTTATTTTATAAATGTTATATATGGCTTACCCTGCAAGGTTTAAATAGCTTTGTTTATTTCAGTTGTATACACAAATTTAAAGGTGTCACGTTATGCCCCTTTTGCCACAAGTTAAAACAGTTCCCTGGGGCCTTAAAGAAATGTCTGTGACATTCTTTGGTCAAAATACCACAAGGAAGGAACAACCACCACAGCTCTTCTCACCCTGTCTCAACAGCCCTGTTCAGGGAGACCAGTTTACATACCTGTTCCTTTAAATGATAATGAGCCACTGCTCATCCCACCCGCCTCTTTCATGAGGTGCGTCAACACAAGTATGACTTGGTGCTACCATGGCAACTGTCAAGCAAGAATCTTGGTACTCGCACATCCGTAACCATGACCATCAAGAAAAACAGCATCGACGATACTAATGACCGAGCTGCATCAGAGTTACTTTGAGGTCTCTTCATGTGAGAAATCTCTTATCGCCACATGTGCTGGTCTGTGCAGCCAGAAACGGAACAGCTCACGTTCTTATCTTCGACATAATGCTAGCTGGTCCGGGGCTTGTGAGAAAAAATGGCACATTTTAGCGAAGATCTTTCTCAACCAATGGGTAGAGAGATACCCCTTTATGATACTCATTGATGTAAGAAGAGGAGCCAAATGTGAGCAGCTTGTTGAATCCCAGGTTTTCTGATACAGGTAGCTTAAAATACTACCTGGGTTGTCTTGTTTCAGAGTTTATCAGTTGGTAGGCATTCCTGATACCTAAAGAACTAAAAAATGCTCCTATGTTCCTTTTAATGAACTTTTCTGAAACCCGGTCATTCCATGTTACTGGCATTAATATCATAGATATCAAACCTATCTTAATTCATACCTAAATACCTTATATTTTCTGTAATTTGTCTCCAGATTTTGGGATTTTCAGGTCCTGGTCTGCTGCTATACATATATATATATAACCGAGGTCTGTCCTATATGAGGTCTGAGGAAAGTAATAAGTGAAATTCCCATAGGGCTTCATAGGGCTTATGCATCGGGATGGTGGTTCAAGCTCAGTTAGACTGGGATCTCAGATAAACAGTAGGACCTGTTTCAGTTGCATTGTAGCCTTCACAGTGCCCAGACGTTTGTGTTTGTGAAACCCTGCTGAAGTGCCTCATCACTGGAGCAACGCAAGTAAGTTTGGAGCAAATGTTGGATCGTTTAACCAGAGAGCCCAACTGAAAAGTGTGATCACAGGAGATGAATCATGGGTGTTCGAGTACGATCCTGAGACAAAAAGACAAAGTGCTGAATGGCACACGAGAGCATCACCTCACCCAAAGAAAGCTCGCACAAGCAAATCAAACGTCAAGTCACTGTCAGCTGTTCGTCTTTTTTTGATTCTCAAGGGATCATCCATAAGAATTCGTACCAGAAGGCCAAGATTAAAACAGGTTTGAAAGGCCACCACTTTGGCACACTAAAAGAACATCCACAGAGCCGCAACCGAGACTCTGAACACCCTCACAGCTGACGAGTTCAAGCACTGCTACCATGGACGCAGGTCCATACGAGAGTCTCATTAGCACAGTATATCAAAAAGGAGTGGTTGAACGTTTAGAATTTATATGACATTATCATCGTAACCAGCAGATGAACTGATTAGATTTTGGGATTGATCCAAACAGGTTCAAGGTCACAGCACGGTCAAATGTCTGACATAGCATTTTTTTCAATGACAGTATTTACAGGCATGACAAGGAAGACTAATCTTGTTGACGATGACATTGGTGTCAGTTCTACTTGTTTTTATTAGTGTAGACAGGAGTCAAAACAACATCTGCATCTGCTCTGAGAAATTCCTTTTTATCTTCGTTTCACACCTTCAGCTGTCTGTGAGCTTTACCTTTTATGGAGTACGGTGGGCGTCACTAAATGCAAATGAGCTACACTTTGAGCTGTAGTGGTGTTTGACATTCATCAACATACATATGCGAGCGCAAAGCAAGTCAGCATTACATGAAACATGAATTAAGCCCATTGATTTTTGGTTAATATTGTACTTTTGAATAGTATTTTACTTTTTCCCAGCTTAATAAAAAGGCTGTTTCTGAATAACACATACTATAACAGTTTCTACACATTTTTCCTGTCAGTGTCACACACCTGCTGCAGACCAGACCCCCGGTTGAGAAATGAGAAACGCGCCTGACTCGACTCCGGATCCGGATTGGAAAGCGTAAAGCCCTAGCGTAACACTCGTTCCGTCGTGTCGTCGTGCTCCTGCTTCCACTTTTGATGGCACGAAGCTCCAGCCTCTGAGATTAAGAGTGTGGAGGAGTGATGAAAAGAGTGGAAAAGCTTTCAGGGAGCAGGGAGAGGGGGAAAAAAAGCGAAAAACATTTAGGATTTTTTCTATGACCCCCCAGTTCGACATCTGAGACGAATTTGTATAGCGTCGTATTTTGTTGTGTGAAGTGAGCGTGCCGCATGAATAAGCGAATTATTCTTTGAAGTACCCTCAGTACAGTAGTAGCAGAGTGGAGATGAATTTCTGTCGCTCTAATCACAAGGCGCACTCTTTCTCTCCCTGAAGTTTCAGTCAGGGGAAAGTTCTGTGGTAACATGTTTTAGTAAAGAGACACATTGTCTTTCATCAGACTTCGTAACAAAGAAGTGTATTGTACTGGGAGGAAAGATATTTTTCAGCACGTAAGCTGAAGCGGATTTGCGACAGTTCATTTGTGCGCTCTTTAATGGAAATTAGGGAATTTTGGCCGAGCTGATGACTACAATTCTAGCCCGAGCACTTCAGTTTCATTCACTCCACCGTTAATGTCAGTACAGCTCATCTCCATCGCACACTTAGCCACTCAATTCAAAGCCCTCAACCAATTAGCTTCCAGTCATTGATTACATTTTCTTATTTAGCTCATTTGGATTGCTGCGTTTTCTTCTTTCTGATTGTGTGTCTGAGAGAATTGAACCATTAATGGCTATGTGCCTTTTTTACACAGCCTTAGCAAACCCAGCGGATGTGTCACAGTACTTAGATAACAAAACGATTCTTAAATGAAATCGCTGCTCAATCACTGATCCATTCGTACATTCGAAATCATGTCATGGTTTTAAACCAAGCTCAATTCAAACTCCCTGGTGGTCCTAGATTAATGTGTAGGTCTAATTAATATTTTCTTTATCCCCTGATGTCCTTGTGTGTCACTGTAAGTAACCCTGACCCAAGCAGTTCTTGTCTTGTCTCTCTTTCCCTTTTCCTGGTCATGAAGTGTGATTATTATAGGTGGAATAATACCCGTCTTTGCTGATCTGTGACGATACAGTATGTAAACCTGACTGAAACACAGCAAGGTAACCTCATCCGTGGCTTCTCCGAGGACCTCAGACCTGAACTACACCTAGTACTTACGACGAAACGTGGTATTTTACAGCTGCAAAGAGGACAAGCTGCACGTTCAAGTTTCTATTGCTAGTCCAATCCCACACTCGTGCATTGTTTCAAATTGTTTAAGGGTATGAATTAAAAAGGGCAGGCACGTTTACCTGGAGAAATGGAATCCGAAATAAATGAGCTTCATTCTCAGAAGGGGAGAGGAAAAAAAAAAAAACAACGGCGAATAAAGTGGGGCAATAGAGGGACAGGAGCTTTTTATGGAAATGAGCGTGTGGCTGAAATTAACAGAGCCCTAGGGGTGAATGGATAATGAGCTGTGCACATGACCAGAGCTGCAGGGAAAGACAGGTTAACGTAACAAAACACCCGACCGTACTCCGCCACGTGGGAGCTTCATCAGGATTTTCAGTTTGACACACGGGCCTGTAGGTTTAATCGTGTGACTGGAATGAAAAACAAAGGCGCCATGAATGCTGCACTGACTGCAGCACCTGTGGATTTCTTAAAAGGATGAGTGTGTGGAAGTAAACAGGCTTTTTTTTTGGGGGGCGCCACTGTGTGGGGGGGTGGAGGGGGTGTTTGTGGAGTTGGATTGTCTTGTTGTCATTTATTTGTAATGAGATAAGCAACACATGATTGACTGTGCGTGAGCAGCTGTGACCAAACTAAGATTAATGTCCTTTGAGAGAACGAGAGAGACAGAGAGAGAGAGACACACGCATTTGGGGATAGTGACTGTAGACTATCACTATGGGTTCAGTTCAGTTAGACTCTCTAGATAGACAGCTTAATATTCATAATACAACCCCAATTCCCAAAAAAAAGTCGGGATGTTGTGTAAAATGTAAATAAAAGCAGAATGGAATAATTTGTAAATGTCATAATCCCATATTTTATTCACACTAGAACGTAGAACACATGTCAGATGTTGAAAGTGAAATATTTTATGTAAAATATTAGCTCATTTTTATCTAGACGGCAGTAACGCATCTCGAAAAAGTTGGGACGAGGTCACGTTTACCATTGTGTAGCATCCCTGTTCTTTTACCAACTGTCTGTAACCATCTGGGAATAGTGGAGATGAATAACTGGAGGTTTGGGAGAGGAATGTTGTCCCATTCCTGTCTGATGTAGGATTCTAGCTGCTCAACACTCCTGGGTCTTCTTTGCCAGAATTTTTGTTTCACGATGCGCTAAATGTTCTACTGGTGAAAGGTCTGGACTGCATGCAGACCTTCCCTGAAAGAGATGTGTCCTGAAACCTCTATGTACTGTTCAGCATTGATAGTGCCTTTCCAGATGTGCAAGCTGTGCACGCCATGGGCACTAATGCAACTGCATACCATCAGAGATGCAGGCTTTTCCACTGTGCGCTGATAACAAGCTGGATAATCCATGTCCTCTTTAGTCTGCAGGACTAAGCTTCAGCCCAGAGAAGACAGAGGTGATTCTGGATTTTGTTCACATACGGCGTCTTCTTTGCATGATACAGCTTTAACTTGCATTTGTGGATTGCATGGAGAACTGTGTTCACAGGCACTGATGTCTGGACGTGTTCCTGAGCCCATGCAGTAATTTCCTGTCCAGAATCAGGCCTGTTTTTGATGCAGTGCAGCCTGAGGCCCCAAAGCTTCGACCTTACACAGAGATTTCTCCAGATTCAATGAATCTCTTGATGATATTATGTACTGTAGATGGTGGGATATTCTTCAAAGTCTTCACAATTTTACACTGGGGAACATTTTGGTGAACCTCTGGACATCTTTATTTCTGAGAGCCTCCACCTCTCTGAAATGCTCTTTTTATAACCAGTCATGTTACTGACCGGTTGCCAATGAACCTACTTAGCTGCAAAATGCTCCTCCTGCCTTTTGTCGCCCCATCGCAACTTTTTTGAGATGCATTCCTGCCGTCAAGTTCAAAATGATCTAATATTTTTCATGAAACGGTCAAATGTCTCACTTTCAACATCTGATATGTGTTCAATGTTCTACTGTGAATAAAATACGGGTTTATGGCATTTGCAAATCATTCCATTCTGTTTTAATTCACATTTTACACACGTCCCAACTTTTTTGGAATTGGGGTTGTATATCTTAATATTCCAAATAACCATCTCAGCTCTTTTTTTCTCAATTTACAGCTTTTTTAAAAAAAAAAATGCAGATGTTGTGAATGAAAGCTACGTAAATCTGTGGCCGTCATTTATTAATCAACTGTTAGTGATGGGGATGAGATCACCTATACACCCTTGTGTCTGAGACAAGACCAAGACTTTGGGATTTTGAGAAGTTTAAGACTCTCAGCAGAGTCTTTTCAGAAGGTGAAACTGAATTGAAACTGAGGCCTAAAAATAAAGTCAGTTTTCACCTGTATGTCCAGCACTGTATATCAAATGCATAGTACCAGACAGTACAGTGTAAATTGCTTGATTCTATTATTTTTAATATTATTAATGTATATAATTATTTTGAGAGTATGAAAAATGGAAACTTTTGTCATTGTCCCTGTCGTGGGGAAAAAATGGTCTCGAAGTCTCCCTCTAAAATTACCAACCCATGCCACTCGTCTGAGACTAATTCAAGATCAATTAGAATTGCTTTCAATTCCAAGACGAGACCGAGTAAGTGAAAAGGTGGTGAAGTACTACAACACTATCAGTCGTGATTAATAAAAGTAGTGTTTTTCTTATGAGAGTGGATGTCTTTAAATGAAGGTGTCTGTACTCCATTTCTCTCCTAAAAGCACCTTTTTCCTGTTTGTTTTTGCAGAGATGGGAGATTGGGTGCAGATGGTCCTGCTCTTGGTGTGCGTCTCCTCCTTTTCCACCAAGGGGACAGTTTTGGAGTTTCCCACCCTCACGCGCATCAACAATGTAGCGCAGGACCCTGCAACAGGCCGAGTTTACCTGGGTGCCGTCAACGCCATTTACCAGCTCGACGCTTCCCTCAGGCTGGAAGCGAAAGCGGAGACGGGGCCTAAGAAGGATGCTCGCAGCTGCACTCCGCCCGTGTCCACCTCCACATGCACGTCTGCGGACCTTAAAGACACGAACAATGTCAATAAGCTCCTTTTGGTGCACTCTGAGAACGGCTCTCTGATAGCATGTGGGAGCGTGTACAGAGGACTCTGCTCCCTGCTCAACCTCAGCAATGTGAATCAGCAGATCTATTACAGTGACAGTAAAGGAGAGAGGACTTACGCTGCCAGCATCGAGGAGAGTGTTTCGGTCGTCGGGATCATGGCCACATTCCAGTTCAAAGACGACCCTGAGAAAAAGCTCTTTAACGTCTTTCTGGTTGGGAAGGGTTATGGCAGCCAGGAGGACAACCCGAAGCTCATTACCACACGTATCTTAGAGAACTACAAGGAGTGGGTTGTGTTCGAGAGCATCGTGGAGGCGTCTGCCGTCCAGGCCATACCCTTTGCACCCAAGTACCAGCACCAGTTCCGCTTCGTCTTTAAAGACTCCGGCTTTGTGTATTTCCTCTTCTCGCGCACTCAGGGTGGCACTGATAACAAGAACTATACGTTCGTTTCCCGTCTGTGTGAGAAGGATGAAGGTTATTACTCCTACACCGAATTGCAGCTGAACTGCAGTGCAAATGGCATCCACTATAATAAAGTCCAGGCTGCGTACGTGACCGAGCCGGGAAAGGAGCTAGCTCGCACCATGCTGAATTCTGGGTCATACGGAACCATTACGGTCTGGGATAAAGTGCTCTTTATCGTGGCCACTCCAGATGGCGAGAACGCAACAGACTCTGCTCTTTGCATGTATCCATTAAAGCGCATTAACGAGAGGGTGGAGGACATCCTCAGTGCCTGCTACACTGACTACGGAAAGATTGGAGGAAGACCAGTTGTGTACAGCCCTTACATATCCAGTGCAGGCAATCCATGTGCCCATCGACACAGCGTAAGTACTACCTACAGTCAGGAATTGGACAATGGACTGGATCAGCTCACAGGACAGGGCTGAGCCTGGGAATCTTACTCACCCTCAGAGCTCGTTCATTTATATAAAGGTGCGCCGGTCATTAGTGACTTCCTGCACCAAATCACGGTGGTTTAGGCTGCTAATTTGTTTTTCTGTTTCAGAAATAGAAGCAGCTAAATTCACTCGAACCTAGAAGTGCGCTCGAAGAGCGCACACCTCTGCCAAATAATTTTTTTATTTGCGTGCCCATGTGCAACAAACTCCCAGTTCCTAGTCTTACAAAAATATGAGGGTGTGTCAAAAATGATCCGCACTCCAGTTATATTAAAATTTCTGTTATCCACACTGTCTCATCAGCGCTTTCCGTACGAGGTCGCTGTCTCCGCAGTCACCGCTGTGCAGGTTTGAACGTTACATCAGTTTATCTGTGACTGCGGTATGAGAAACAATGGCTACCCCATTTATGATTTGCACAAAAGAAGAGCAGAGTGCATTGATTCATTGTGCTCTGAGGGTGTGTCTGGTGCCGATATTTATCGAAGACTTTGTGCGCAGTGTGGAGAAAGTTTTGAAGAAGTGTCCTGCCTATAGTCCTGATCTTCCCCCATCAGACCATCAGCTGCTTAAAGAAGCCCTACAAGGATGAAGGTTCACGTCTGATGAAGAGGTGAAGACAGCAGTGCATTCGTGGCTCGCAGCTCAGCCTAAAACATTTTTTAATGATGGGATGTGAAAGCTTGTTGACTGAGA
>JAOVVH010000012.1:3337233-3347859 GCA_028566435.1 Scorpiodoras heckelii
CCCCTCAAAGACTTGAGACTTGACTTGGACTTGCCCCTTAAAGACTTGAGACTTGACTTGGACTTGCCCCTCAAAGATTTGAGACTTGACTTCGACTTGCCCCTCAAAGACTTGAGACTTGACTTGGACATGCCCCTCAAAGACATGAGATTGACTTGGACTTACCCCTCAAAGACTTGAGACTTGACTTGGACATGCCCCTCAAAGATTTGAGACTTGACTTGGACTTGCCCCTCAAAACCCTGACATGCCCCTCAAAGACTTGATACTTGACTTGGACATGCCCCTCAAAGACATGAGATTGACTTGGACTTACCCCTCAAAGACTTGAGACTTGACTTGGACATGCCCCTCAAAGACTTGAGACTTGACTTGGACTTGCCCCTCAAAACCCTGACATGCCCCGTCTTGCAAAAAGTGACTTGTAAGCAACAATGTTCATCACTCCAGTTCAATTCCACAGACTTGGTGAATCTATGCTAAAACAGATTGAAGATGTTCTGGTGGAGTTTGCCAGCCCAACACCTAACACAGTTCACATTGTTTTTTCCTTTAATTTGTCTCCTGTCTGTATGTGTGCTTCACAGCTGGTTAAAATACTTAAACTTCAGTCTCAATAAACACTTCACTTTAGCTGGGAGCTACCAGAATAAAAGTCAGAAAATTTTGAAAAGGATCTGCATCTAGACAACAAGCTGAGCTGTGTCAAAACTAACCAGTACGTGAAAAGCGTTATTCCAGGAATCCCAAGAACACTGCCATAAAAAGCTCAACCAAAGGAAACTTTAATTTAATCACTGAATAAATAAACAAATCTAAAAAAAAAAGATGAAAGCCGACAGAAGAAAGAAAAATCAAAGCGAATACAAAGTCCCATGAAACCAAACCAAATGAGCAAAATCTATGCAAAATTTTCTCATGTTTCCCCAACGTACCACCCCGTAATACAATCCCCCCCCCCCCCGCTCCTCACCACCACCAAAACAAAAACAGAAAAGAATAATAAAGAAGGAGGAGCCGTCTCAGACAGGCATCAAGCTGGAAAAAATACTTTCCATTACTGAGATTTCCTCATGGGTCACTGAGTCACTGTAAGAGAAAAGTCACTCTAAGAGAAGCGCAGTCACAGTTAAAGGCCAGCAAAAGCATTATGGCACTGCAGCAAGTGGAATTTTATGTTTCTTGATTATATTTTTAGAATAAAAACAAAAGCCCTCTCAGCACCTATGTGCTTTCAGTCCAGAAGGCCGTGCTTCATGTGGCTGCTCGATCAATCAAATGAAATTAATAAGGCGGTTTAAAAAAACAGGCTTGTTTTTCTCATGCTGAGAACATAACGATTTAAACACTTGCATGCTTCCTTCCATCTCAGTAGGAGGCATCACTCCACAAACGTATGTGTGTGTGTGTGTGTGTACGTATGTGTGGGTATGTTCTAACCTGCAGCCATATCTAACCCCTGCTTGCACTTCAGGCATCCTTAAATGTTTTCATTTCTCCTTCTGTTGAAAGCAATGGAGACTAAACTGGAAGACCACATTCCTGTATGTTTAGTGTGTTGTCATGATTAGTGTTGCATCATTTGACCACATGTGTTCAATGTGTCAGTACATGCCAAAGGTGCAGTATTGCTTTTAAAGCCAATGACACATAATGATACATAATGTAGCCTAGGATGCTATGTACACTGAAGTACCAGAAAAACCGGTATACTTGTTATGTTAATACTTGGTAGGTTCCCACACGCGATCTTGGAGGGAACGTTGCACAGTCCTCACGCTGATGTTTGTTGAGGCCCCAGCATTGAATTCCGATGTTACTTGAGGCAGTGTTACACGCCTGTCACGTGAAACGATTCTCGCCAGCCGACGCCGGTCACGTTCACCCAGAGTCTTTTTACGGCCACACTGCTGTCATAAGTTTGAGGTTTTGCCGGAATTCTTGTAGACACGGTACACCCATGAAATGCTCATATGAGAAAACTTTGCTTAGACCTTCGAAATGCTGTAACCCATCTCACGAGCTCCAACTATTAAACCGTGTTGAAAATCGCAAAATCATGATAACGAAGCTTCCATAGATGTCTATCGCTTTATATACAAACTGTCAGACACAACCAATGAAGTGCATTTTGCATAGGCTACTTGTAGATCATGAATGATGCACTCTTTCCCTCTGTGTCTTTGGGCAAAATACTATAACTCATCATTTATTGGCCTTTTACCCTACCTATTGCTTTTGTCAGTGCATATGCACAGTGTATATACAGTGTTGCATACAAATCACTTTGGCCTTGGTGTCTGTAGCACATGCAGTTATTTTACTCACATTGTAAATAGCTTTTGAAAAATGCTTCCTTGAAACATTCCACACAAAGTTGTGGACCTACAGCAAAAAATAAAAAAATAAAAAGTAATGCATGGACTGCGCAGTAGACCAAGGCTGTTTCCTAATACCAGAAAAATGTGCGAGTCAGAAATCAAGGACACATGAGAGGACACTGAGAAAATTCCTGTGATGCCATGCGTCCACTTTCATCTTCTCCCCTTACTCATTTCCACATTTTTTTTATAAGCGTATGGCTGTTATGAAAAGAAAATTGTTATCTTAATCTTATAAGGTGATGATCAGTTTTAAGCAAGTAAACATTTATTTATATAGCACCATAGCATGTCCCAATGGTAAAGAGAAAAAGTAATAAACGTTATACAAATTAAAATTTCACACAATATCAGAAAGACTAATTGGTCCATACACAAAGGCTAATGCATACAGATGTGTCTTAAGCTTTTCTTTAAACAGCTCAGTAGACTCAGTAGGTCTTATATCCAAGGGCAAACTGGTCCATAAATTGGGCCAATGCACAAACGACAAAAGCACAGTTGCCTTTTTGTTTCTGCTTCGTTCTTGGGATTATTAAGAAACCTTGGCTGGAGGACCTTATTGCCTGAGTATTGCAGTTGGGGCATCAAGATTGTAACATTGCAGCTAGCAAAACTCTAAATGACAATGAAAATTAGGTTACTGCAAATGCATATTCAAAATTCGAAGACAGTTACAAAGGAAAAAACCGAACATTAGACAAACCCAGAGAGAATTGTATTATTCTGTAAGATTGAATACTGTTTGATTTTATAAGGTTCTATCTGCATTAATAAGCAATCGCTTAATAAATGCTAATAAACTCAGCAGAAGAAAGACTATTTGAGCCTCTGAAAACCACATCCTGATCATACAGTACAGGAGCTATGCTTTTCAAAAAGATTTTATTATATTCAAATATATAAGAAGATACAAGACATGTTTCTGCTTTAACTGGTCTTCAGATTCTGGTTACACTGGAAAGTTCGGTTTATTAGCATATGCAGCTACTTTCAGTCATAATTAATGCTAACATCAGCCACAGGATTGATTGTTTGTTTGTTTATTAGTTTTTAATGTCATTTCAGCGTCAGAGGTTATTCATGACAAACACAAGGTTACATCGATACACAAGTCTTTTATCAGTACAGGTTCAACTTTCAAACACAGTCATGGGGCAAATTTGTATGTCCATTGCATGTCTTTGGACTGTGGGAGGAAGCCGGAGTGCCCCCACGCACACACTGGGAGGACATACAGACTCCACTCAGAAGGGACCCAGAACAACCACACGTGGGGATCGAACCCAGGACCTTCTTGCTGTGAGGCAGCAGTGCTACCCAACAAGCCACCGTGCCCCCCCCACAGGGTTGAAGGGATGAAAGGATGAAGGACTGAAGACATTCTGTGTCAGTATGTTTATACACTTAAAAGCAGAGAGTAGAGTAGACCTGCAAGAGCTTCAGTTTCATATGTTCACATATTGGTACGGCTGTTGGTACCAGATGCTGCAAAAGAGGTGTCGATGTTGATGAGAGAGATAAACAGTAACGCATCCCAGTACCCACAAAACGTCAAAACTTGAGGTGGATGAGCTACAACAGAAGAAGGCCACATCAGATTCCACTCCTTTCAGCCGAGAACAGGAATCTGAGGCTATCATGGGAACAGACTCACCCAAACTGGACAGTTAAAAAGACTGAAAAAAGAACAAGTGATTTTCTTAAAATTTTCACCCATCCAGTTTTGAGTCTGTGTCCATGATGGGGGTGCTGAGATGCTTTTCTGCTCACCACAGTTGTACAGAGTGAGTTGAGTTGAGTAACTTGAGTTACTGCAGCCTTCCTGCCTGGTCTTTCACATTACATATATCCATCCATCCATCATCTTCCGCTTTATCCTGCTAGTCGGGGTCACGGGGGTGATGAAGCCAATCCCAGCATCATCGGGTGAGGGCATGGTACACCATGGACAGGTCGCTAGTCCATCGCATGGCCAACACACACTCACGCACACATTAACACCTACGGGCAATTTAGAGTGACCGATTAAACTAACATGCAACATGAAACCCACACAAGCACGGGGAGAACATACAAACTCCACACAGAACGGCCCGGACCAGGAATCGAACCCGGATCGTCTTGCTGTCAGGCGACAGTGCTAACCACTACACCACCGTGCCACCTATATATATATATAGAAAGAAAAAACTGGTACTGGGACCTATGCAAAATGCATAGTAACACCACCTATGCACGTCATTGGCTGTGTCTGCCAGTGTCTTTATAAAGCGATAGACATCTATATGAAGCTTCTACAGCTGTTTCTGCCGTGAGAATGGCAAGTCATTACGATTTTCAACATGGTTTAATAGTTGGAGCTCGTTAGATGGGTCATAGCATTTCAGAGGTAGAAGTAAAATTTGGATTTTCACGTATGAGCGTTTCAAGGTTGTACCGTGACTACAATAACTTCATCAAAACCTTGAACTTACGACAGCAGTGTGGCCGTAAAAAGACTCTGGGTGAACGTGACCAGAGTCGACTGGCGAGAATCGTTTCACGTGATAGACGTGTAACACTGCCTCAAGTAACATCGGAATTCAATGCTGGGGCCTCAACAAACATCAGCGTGAGGACTGTGCAACGTTCAATCCAAGATCCCGTGGACGACCTACCAAGTATTAACTGGTATACCAGTTTTTCTGGTTCTTCAGTGCAAATGTAACAATAAATGGATAAAATGTGCAACTTCTTTAGTAAGTGCTAACGTTGAAAAATTGCGATGATATAAAAATAAATAAAACCCTCTGGCATGCTGTTATTGGAAACGAATCAATTTTGATTAATTTCTCATAACATGTGCTATTGTATATATGGGGACCTACCAAGTATTAACTGGTATACCAGTTTTTCTGGTACTCCATTGTATACACAAACTGCACAGAAAAATGTCTCAATAATCACAGAATCAAGCTTTTCAAATGGCCACTCTAGTCTGCTGGAATGTCATGAGGGCTGAAGAGAAAATTCCTGAGAACCTTGGAGGATCTACACAGATTATGTCTTGAGGTTTGATCTCAGATTCTGTGTTCTCTAATCTCATCAAGGCTTCGTCGTGTTGGCACACTGTTTCTCTTAGAATAATATTCTCTCATACTTTCAGTGTAAGACCAAACACAAATCCTTTTTTTTTTTAGTTTTTTTCTTTACCCATGATGTTCAAGGGCGCCATTACTTCTAAAGATGACAATTACAGAGTACGTCATTTTCTTGCATTACAGCCCATCATACCTATGAAGGCTAATTCTTCTATAAATGCTGAATGTGTTATCCTGAACAACATTACAATAGTAAACCAATATCTAATTAGAGCTGAGGCAGAACACATGATCACGGTTATAAGATATGGGACTATAACAACATAATAGGCAATCAGGTGTCTAGACAGAAAAATGAATGCAATCAGCGGAAAATGGAGAAATCAGATGGAGAAAGCACGGCAGGATCATTCACTCGGACAGTACTAATCAACAAATAGTCCTCGCCCACTCACTTCTGTGAGCTAACATTTCTTCAGACAACCTTTTATATATAATATATATATATATATTCACACACACACACACACTGATCACTCATAACATTAAAAGCACCTGCCTAATATTGTGTAGGTCCCCCCTGTGCTGCCAAAAACAGCTCTGATCCGTCAAGGCATGGACTCCTCAAGATCTCTAAAGGTGTGCTGTGGTATCCGGTGCCAAGAAATTAGCAGCATATTCTTTAAGTCTTGTAAATTGTGAGGTGGGGCCTTCATGGATAGGGCTTATTTGTCCAGTACATCCCACAAATGCACAGTCAGACTGAGATCTGGGTAATTTAGAGGCCAAGTCAACACCATGAACCTTCTGTCATGTTCCTCAAATCATTCCTGAACAATTTTTGCAGTGTCGTAGGGCACATTACCCTTCTGAAAGAGGCCACAGCTAATAATGAATACTGTTGCCGCTTGGTCCATATGAATACAGAACCCAAGTTTTCCCAGCAGAACTTTGCCCAGATCAACACACTTCCGTTGTGTTCCTTGCCTTCTTCCTACAGTGCACCCTGGTGCCATCTTGGCCCCATGTAAGCGATGGACATACACACCAGGCTGTCCACATGATGTAAAAGAAAACATGATTCATCTGACCAGTTCTGATACTCTGATGACTGGTCAGGATGGGCACGCTGATCTGTCTGCGGCTAGGCAGCCCCATACACAGCAAGCTGCAATGCTCTGGTTGTTCTGACATCTTTCTATCACAGCCAGCATTACCTTTTTCTGCTGTTTGGGCTACAGGAGCTCTCCTGTGGGATTGGACCAGACAGGCTAGCCTTCGCTCCCTACACACATCAGTGAGCCTTGCGCGCCCATGACCCTGTTGGCAGGTTACTGGTTGTCTTTCTTTGTACCGCTTTTGGTAGGTACTAACCACTGCATACCTGGAACAACCCACAAGACCTCCCACTTACTCGGTCCCAGGCCACATACTCACTGATATGATGAAGTTTCCTGTGAAGAAATGTTTATTTAGCATTCGTTGAAGTAGTCTCCAGTGTCAGCTTTCTAACACTTATAGGTAAAACTGCATCAAATTTTCCAGACATAGGAGTGTCATATAGTCATATATATGTGTGTATATATATATATATATATATATATAACAAAAAATGTTAATGCTGTCGAACGTACAGTACTGTGCAAAGGTCTTAGGCACGCTATTGTTCTTATGTACAACTTTTGTTATTAATGGGGGTTTTTTTAGTTCTGCATTACTGAGTCAGTACAATAAGATTTCATATTTCCAATTGTTACTTTTCCAAAAAAATTATTCTTTACGCAAAAATGTTTGCATGTCAGTAACGAAAGCAACACATTACATAACAGACCACTTTTTAAACAAAACCATGAAGAATGCTTCTGGGATTTACATGCAAAAAAAAAAAAAAGAAGTAAGTGTGACAGTCAAAGTCTCCAGAAGAGCTGTGACAGATTCTCCAAGACACCTAAAAACTAATTTCCTTATAAAACTGCACACATTGTACCTGGGAACACTGTTTAAGAAAAAGACACCAAATATCGACTTCCTTTAGTTTATTTCTGTTTACTGCACTTTATAGTGTTTTCTTTTATATAGAAACATCATTATTTTTGAAGGCATCTTTGCTTTACAGCGAGTCTTGGCATGTGTCTAAGACTTCTGCATCGTACTGTACAGTAATTAGCTGGTAAGTAACATTTATATGGAAATATAAAATCTTTTTGTATTGACTCAATAATGAAGAACTCAAAAAAAAAAAACCATCAATAACAAAAGTTGTACCTAAAAACAACAGGGTGCCTAAGACTTTTGTACATTACTATATGTGACGCAAGTTAGGTCCTGTTACTCTTTATGGTATAAAAGCTAGAGAGCTATAGACCATCATTTGCTCCTCCACCATCTCTTTTGAAGTTAATAAGACAAAATGAAGTCAAGACTTTCCCGTAGTGTAACGCGTACTGACTCTTCTAAAACACTGACACTGGAGACTACGTTCATAAATGTCAAATAAACAGCTCCTTACAGAAATTTTAACCATCTCAACAGGTTTCTTACATTTGTGTAATAACACAGGTTTTTTTTATTATTAGTTTCAGATTACACGAGTGTCCATCAAGTCCCTGTGAATGAGAAACAGTAAAGTATCTGAATGAGTGCAGTGATATAAATCTGCGATTTAACTTACGTCAAAGCTATTACAGCAGTCATTACAGAAA
This sequence comes from Scorpiodoras heckelii, assembly GCA_028566435.1. NCBI lineage: Eukaryota > Metazoa > Chordata > Actinopteri > Siluriformes > Doradidae > Scorpiodoras > Scorpiodoras heckelii. Next base: position 3,345,400 of record JAOVVH010000012.1, read on the forward strand.
ATGGATCAACACCTTCTGAACAAACAGAATCAAGAAGTCAACAGCATAGTGGTTTAAATACTACAAACAGCTATGGGATGATTCTTTTATTATTATAAACACCTCAACTGAGGATCAAACATGGTTTAGAGTAGTCAGTGCATTTTTCAAATGGGTTTAAAGGGCAGGAACGTTTGTACTTTTGATTCTTCTGGTTCTGTGAAACATGGTTGTGTGAACAATCAGCATGCCAAGCCCATTAACCCAAAACACCTGACTGGGCTGGCACAAAAGTAGTCCCCAGAAAGTTGAATCAGATCATCTTTAAACCTTTCGTCCAGATGAACTGATTCAACTTCCTGGGAATTACTTACCCGGATTATTGAGCATGCATCAAGACCAAAGCTGAGTCGTTCTCATACTGACCCTCCAGCATGACTGCCTCCGGTGCTTCGCGTTATTGTATCTGCGCTCTCCCAGGGTCAGAGAGACAAAGTCCTTCCTCTGTGTGGAATACATTTCTCCTCCTGAACAATCGGAGTCTCACAGATCCTGAGCTAGGAGTAGAAAAAAAAGACACATGATATGAACAGGTAAGAAATTAGGAGATCAGTAACCATACTGAGATTAGATTAGATTCACCAGTGAGATACACCAGTTAAGCAAGCAGGCTAGAAGGTATCAAAAAAAAAAGGACGTGACGCCACGTTCTAAAGAGACATTTCAAATACAAATAGGAAACAAAATCACTGAAATCTACCAGTCTGGAAAGGGTTACTAAGCCATTGCTAAGGCTCTGGGACTCCAGAGAACCACAGTGAGAGCCGTTATCCACAAATTGTGGCAAATTGAAACAGTGGTGAACCTTCCCAGGAGTGGCCAGCTTACTAAAAGTTCACCAAGAGCACATTAATGACTCATCCAGGAAGTCACAAAAGAACCCAGATGAACATCAAAGATCTGAAAGCCTCACTTTCTTCAGCTAAGGTCAATGTACATGACTCAACAATAAGGAAGACACGGGGCAAAAATGGCATAAATGGGAGAGCTGCAAGGCATAAAACACTGCTGACCAAAAAGAAAACAAAGGCTCGCCTCACATTTGTGAAAAAAAACCAACAACAACAACAAAAAAAACATCTAGATGACCCACAAGACTTCTGGGTTAATATTCTGTGGACTGTCAAAGGTAGAAGTTTTGGAAGAGATGGGTCCCGTTATATCAGGCATAAAGCTAATGCCTCGTCCCACCATAAGAACATCGTACCTAAAGTCTAACATGGTGGTGGTAGTGTGATGTTCTGGGGCTGCTTTGTTTCTGCAGGACCTGGACAATTTTCATAATTGTGGGGCCATGGATTCTGGTCTCTATCAGAAAATCCTGCAGGAAAATGTCCGCCTGTCAGTTTGTGACCTAAATCTCAAGTGCAGTCGGGATATACAGCAGGACAACAATCTGAAGCACACAAGCAAGTCCACCTCTGAATGTTTGGGAGAAGGTTTGGGGGTGGTCGTGTCAAAGTCCTGACTTGAATCTTGAGTTGAGTTGTTACTGCTTTAAACCCACGATTAATTTTTTTAATCGTGCATTACTCACGGTTTTAACGCACATTGTGATTAGTGTTGTACGTGCAGGTCGGCATTGTAGGGCCATTGAAAATGTTGTTTCCGTTTATCTCTGGTCTATTTTAAGAGAAACGACTGCTGAACGTTGCCTCATTACTCACTTGACTTTATTTGATAAAAGTGAAATATTAAAGATGATTGACGTCTTTTCATATTTTTAAATAAAAAAATAGTTTTTGTTTTTCGTTCATCTAATATACTGATTAGAGTTGGAATTTAATTAAAGACATCGATTCGCCAATTAGAGTAACGCGGCACGTTGCAACCGAAGGGTAAGTTTACATTCCAACCACAACCACAACATACATTACAAAGGTCAAATAAAACACCCAGAGTTCATAAACGTTTCATCACATTTATTTCAAAAATGTCTACAGCATATAAAATTTGCCTGAAAGGCAATGTTTGTCATGCCAAATACAGCCGAGTGCTGTCTTATGGAAAACAACCAGTGTAGTCAGCTGTCCGCTGTTGATGACGTTGCAGGACGTTTCAAATAGAGCTGTTTTAGTGACCGAGTTCCCTATGAAGAGAACTTGCGATTCTGTACCCTGTGCAGTGTGTAGGGAGCAGGGATACAGATTAGGGACACTTGCGATCAGAATGGAGCCTAAAACGAGTAACGTAACGCTCAATTTTGGAATGTTTGTGTTCGCTGACGGCGCCGCAGGCTTGCGTAATTTAACTAATTTGTAATCTGCGTAAAATTTTTTAGTTGCGTAAATTTTTTTAATCGTGATTAATTCTTTAATGCGTTAACATGTTCGTTTGACAGCACTTATATATACAGGGGTTAGACAATGAAACTGAAACACCTGGTTTTAGACCACAATAATTTATTAGTATGGTGTAGGG
>JAOVVH010000012.1:3490309-3502541 GCA_028566435.1 Scorpiodoras heckelii
AATGTATATACATCAAAAAATTTATCTATATGCTAGATTCTGGTTGAGTAGTATAGTGTAAGTGTCACTTCTTCTGCTTCTCCCTCTTGTTAGCACATATTAATTCCCTTGTGTGATCCCTGACTCATATGTAAAGGGGAAGAAGGGAACGCCTGAGAGAGCTGAAACTCCTTATCACCCAGCCACAAGGGTGTAGAGACTGCCAGAATGAATCAGAAAGTGCTTTAGTCATGAGCAATCTGACTCCATATCTGCTCGTACATAGTTAACAGCTGGGAAATGTGGTCCTGAAGGGTTACACTTCCCTGCAATTTAATGTTATGCTTCATATTCACAAGGGTCTGTTCAGTTCCAGATCAGTTTCATTAACACGGGGTTGCACGAGACAGGTTTATGGGCACAATAAATTTGACCTTACATCAGCCAGACTAACTGCAGCCTCTCAGTCCAGAGTTAGAAGGTCATTATGCTGTTTAGGGAGCAGCTTTGCTAACACAGAGACCTCAGCCAGGCCTGCTGGACTCTCTGGCACGGCGTCTCCACACTCGCGCTGCACGAGCCAGAAGTGTTCTCCTGCTCCACTGCAACGGCCTCCAGAGACTCGCAGACTGAGCTGGCCGCCCACTTCTCCTCCTCCCGCTGCTGGAAACGTGGATCGAATTAAAGTCAGCCAAGGCCGCCATCTCCCTCTTTTGCTGACTCCTCCTTCCACTAGTGGCCTGATCTTTTTCCCTTCTCGTCTACATGGCACTTAAAAAACCCACTTTCTGTGGCTTTCTTGCTCCATGGAAAGCAATATTTTCTTTACGAAAAGCTTTAAAAGTATATAGCATTTTCTCACACCAAAAGAACTTCATGATTTTGTATTTCATTGTCGGATTTTATATGTTGTTTTTCCTATCAGCGTTTTCCATTTAAAAGTTAAATAAGTTTAAAAATAGGCTTATGTTTTATTCATAGCTGACATCTGATCCAGTGAATCTTTCATCTCTTTCTTATAATTTCTTGGAATCTGCTTCATTTAAAGTTATAATAACTGTTGGTATACCAGTAAAGATGAGGAAAGTGAGAAAGAATGTAAGGAAACACTTCACACACACAACACAAGCTACTTTGAAATGATCCATTTATTAAGTGAGTTGATTTTACAGTGGCTTGGTTTTGCCATACGGATGATGACCACTTAACTCCTTCAGCTTTCACAGATAAACAGAGGTCTTATCAGCTCCTCAAGCAAACATGAAATAACCCCAGCATGAAATAACTGCATTCCACACCCTCTCACTCCCTCTCCTTCTCCTTTTCCTCCTCATCCTTTTAGGTCATCACGTCTCTTCAAATATAAACACCTGCAGTCTTCAACAAGGCATGGAGTGGTGTTACATCAACTAAAATGGATTCACTACCAAAATAAATAGAGTATAAAAACACAATTGCTATAATTACTCTTATCAAAAAAAATTAAAAAATGAAAATAAAAGATAGCAAAGGCACTGAAACAAAAACCACCTTGGCAGTCCAGGTAATTCAAATCAAATCAAAAATAAAAATGATTATTGTGGCTTTAGCCAACAACAGTAATGAACTGTAACAAAAATAATACTTAAATAACATAATAATACCATCTTCTTGTTGTCAATAACAATATCCAGTCAAGTTTTCCTATAAGTAGACTTTCTGCTAACTAACAGATATGCACCAGTTAATTCCAGTTTGGCAGAAAGCATGTTTGCGGCTCATCCACTAATGCATAGCTTGAAATCTTTCCTTTCTTTTTTTTTTTTGGTATGCCTCTGTGGCAGAGGTGAATTATTTACGGACATAATACGATGGCACTGTGGCACTTTGGAGTGATTTACAGTGTGAGTCATGTCCAGACATTTCAGCGGTGAAAAGAGCACATAAGCCTACATCTCAGTGCAGCATAAAACCACTTCAGATATTCAAGACTATTTTTGGAAAAATTGGGAAAACTGTAACCTACTGTGAATTCAAAGAGCTGCTGAAATTGCCTGGTTAAAAGTTAGACCTGTCCATAAACCACTGCATCAAAGTGTGAATGCTCATCCAATGTGAGCGGCTGAATTTTAGTCAAGCGATTTATGGATTAATTGAATTAATTTAATGCGAACACAGAGGAGATGGGCTTAGGTTAGCCCTCGTCAGTTCAATGATTGCCGCATCCAAGTCTCTGCCATTAAAATAAAATAAAATAATAAAGATTCAATATTTTGGAGAATCAAAAACTGAAATATAATTAAACAAAATACTAACATAGTATAATTCCTTCACTGTGAACCCAGTTGACAATACAATGCAATATAAAAATGCAATACAATACGATACACAAAGGGTGTCTCATTTCTCTCTGTACCCAGGACCTCTGTTGCACAAAATGCCTTCATATGTCCTACAGATGTTGGTCATTTTGTTGTTTGGGAAATAAATTTGATATGTGCACTTCCTGCAATTGTTTGAGTATTTATCCTTTTCAGCTGTCCTGGTGCAAGTCAGTGATGCTGGAGGTTTATTGGAGCTGAACAAACAAGAAATGCTCAGTTGAACACTAACATCCATGCACAAATCACACTGGCATTTTTAAAACATTCTTTCCTTTCAATCATTTAGATATTATCACACGATAAAACGTAAAATGGAATTCCTATCCACTCACTTTCCACTATCCACTATTCACTGCAACCTATCTCATCATGCTACTTCAACACTTGCAATCACCCTTCCACTTCCATTTCCAGCGAATCAATCATAAAATCCCACTTACTGGAAAAGTCTAAACGTTTTTCATTTACCTACCACTATGATTACATTACTCTATCTCTCTCTCACTTAACATCCACACTCACCTACCTACCATCTATAGCAAACTATACAGAACTATATTAAGGCTAAATGAATGTACACACTTACACTGGTCACCGAATAACAGTCCTACTCAGTTAAATGTTTAGTAAATGTCTTCGCACTGACAACTAAGTACCAGTACAAACATGCCATGGCAAGGAGTTTTTTGGAAATGGACCCAAAAGCTGGTTCATTGTTTTAAAAAAATTTTCACCCCATCACACAGATTATTGGTGAACAGTGGTTCTGTATTAGACAATCAGTAAATGAAGCATAACTGCACTAGATATAAACACACAGTGACTTCAGCTTTCCAGGAAAAACAATGGAAATGTCCAAACCGCCCCTTTCTGCATGTTACATGTGTGGGAAATGAGAATTTGTATACACAAACCCATAGAGGAATGCCAATACACTAGTTCTCGTCTTAGGCTCCTTTAGGCACATGAGCTTTTTAAAGGATTTCTTTGAGGACAAAACCTAAGATAATGGAGCAGAATGAACAGCACCAAGGTCACTATGTGAAGGCTTCAGACAGGTCACAATGGCTAAGGAGCTTTAAAAGGCGCCTGCCTCCACCATAATCAAGTAAAGTCTGAAAATATTCTTCCAAACCTGCCTGATTGCTTAAGCTCATAATGAGGTATTGTGTTAGCTGTTTAATATGAAAAGGCTTTGCACTCCAAGGTCCTGGGTGTCTCAACATTCAACACATTAACAAGTTAGCACATCTGGTGATGGCTCCACATGGCATCTCTCTCCGAATTAAGGAAATGACATACATAATTTCATATGAATTAAAAAGGCACTTCTTACATATTCTCATATATATGTGACTGGATATAAGACCTGTAAGAGTCTGTCATATATGAGGCCTCTTGCCTTATATAGGCAGGCAATTTTTTTTTCTAATAACTAATTTAAAAAAAAAATAGTCATTATATATGTCAGTTCCATTTGAGTTTAAGGAGAGACGAAGTTCTTCCAGTACAGTCAGACCACACCAGTTCTGTATCGTTAAATCTATGCAAAATATTAATAAATAAATGACACTGACAGTTCATTTTGAGCAAGACCCTGGTTTTCTTTTCTTTTTCATAGGAAGTAAAGATCACAACATGTGCTCTGTGTGAGTTAAGGTGCTTTTGTAAACATAGCTCGGCTCTTTATTTTGATTCTGAGCCTCCCGTTGTAGGGTGTCTATGTGTGATTTTAACTCACTGTTTGCTTAACATGTAAACATTTGAACTCATCACTGATTTTCATTAGGGTCAAGGGCACTAGAGGACTAACAATCAATTTCCCTACTTCACAAATCTCACGTCTCACGTGGTGTGTGTTTGGCAGTGTATAACTCCCTCAATTCAATCCATGCATGCCTCTCAATCAGATTATCCCAGCACTGCAACTGGTCGTCAGAGATACACAAAACAAACACTCCACACTCCACATACATTCTCTCAGCCTTCTCTCTAGATCACCCTGTCCCAATTTCTCTCTCTCTACACCAGGTTGCTGCTGATGTCCAGGGCTTGCTGGTATACCTGTGTTACATCATCCAGGTCTCCCAGCAGGGAGAAGCTGCTGTTGTCCCCAGGTGAGCCATGAGCCCCCCGACCAAACTTCCCTCCATGAAGGGCTGGAGCTGCCTGTAAGCCTTTAAAGTTGGCCAGCTGGAGTATATTCTCAGCAGATGCACAGGCTCGAATGTTGGGCCTTGGGCCGATTTGGGGCCACTCTGACCCACTGAAGGAGCTGTTGGTCAGGACACTGCTGTCTTCCCCTACAATGCTGGATGGCCGGCTCTGGCTACGCCATAAACCTGAATCACCAGATGAAGTTTCTCCAAGGGCAGTCACAGAAGGTGTAGCACTGTAGGTGGGGTACTTTCCATTACGCTTCAGAATGCCCTTCCTCCCCACTGCGCGTTTGGGTGGTGAACTGGCACCAAGGGGTGTGATACTGCTGCCGCTTAGCAAGTCAGAAGACTCACTGCGCTCTGGTGAAGAGTAGTACCCTGATTCCCGTTGTTGCTTGTTTTTCAGGATGCCTTTCTTTGGGAGAACAGGCAATATCTTGGCCAGAAGTCCTCTTGTCAATGTAGGCTCTTCTTCCTCTTGGTCAGCTGGGGACCCCTCCTCTTTTTCTGCACCTTCAACAGCAGGCATCAGCTCAATGTCCTCCACGCTGGGTGAGCGCTGCTCTTCAGAAGGCCGAGTTTTAAGTATTCCCTTTGGTCGCTTCAGACCCAGGTTGTCATCCTCTTCACAGTGCGGCATCCCTCCATCATTCTCTTTCTTGCTCTTCTTAGGCCGTGTACGGATGAGCGGCAGTGGTTCCGGCCGGACTCCTTTGGGAACTCGTGGCTCAGTTCGGCTCTGCCAGTCAATAAGGCGAGCCAGCATGGGGGACCCCGTGTCACGTTGGCTCTCGCAGTCACACACACTGTTCTTCCAACCCCAGTTGACCCACCAGTGATTGGCAATGTCCTCCACTGTAGCGCGCCGCTCAGGATTCACCATCAGCATCCAGCGGATCAGACCACGAGCATCTGGAGAAGCATATAATCAAGTATAATTCAGAGCAAGTATTGGAGGTCAGAAATTCCTAAAACATCTATAACAATATTGTGTTAAATCCAGGAATACCCTGGAATCTCTAGGGTATAACTCACTAATGTGTAAAAGAATTTAAAAGGTCTCTTAAAGGCTAGCCTGTACCTGATGACTGGGTGGGTTCTTTGTATTCACCATTGCTGATTTGGCGAATGAGGTTCTTGTGGTCTCCCCCATCAAATGGCATCGTACCGTAGACCAGAGTATAGAGCAGCACTCCCAGCGCCCAGCTATCCACCTGCAAGGGAGAGATAACATTTATATCTGCTAACTCAGAACAATAAGTCCTAAGAGGCTGAAGAAATCCACATTCCAAGGCTGTTTAAGATAACAAGTGCCATAAAGACTAGCCATGCACACATGATTAGGAAAGCCAACCTGTTGTCATAGCAACTAAAAGGCCTCTGCTTAGTATTACATCCATCAACATACTGTATTCACTGCTTTTGTCATTTTGATAGATTACACATAGCACTCCAGACAACCAAACTGTGTCGGTGTGTGGTAATGTGTGCATCAGACAGGGCACACTAATGCCTTCAGTCATATTCCCCCACTTATTCTACCTCCTGTTATGTAAAATCGTTCTGACAAGACACAAAACTACTTACATAAGGGCTATATGTATAGGGCTGGGAGCAGGAAAGGGTGTCTTGAAAAGTTAGGGGATGTAAGGAAGCAGGTCTCATATTGAACACTCTTGAGAAGTCTGTCCACTCACTGATAGGCACTGGTATTTACTGGTAGAAAAAAACAGCTCCAAATAGCTTGCACTGCACTGCACGGGTGTCAGGACACAGGAAATCAGATAGCAACTCTTGACTGATTGGACTTCCTCACAAATTATTCTGCTAAAGGCCTTCCTGTCAGAATCTACAGAGATTCTGATCATAACAGAGTGACACAGCCATTGTGTGTGCCATTGCTATTTATTCCCCTTACTGCCTGTAATTTGTGGCTTTTCCCATAAGGGTACCATAATTTTGATTACAATCGAAACCGTAAGAAAATTGCTGCAAATTATAGCAAATTGAAAGCCTCTGCTTTTGGGTCTAAAAATATGAGCTGCACTTGCTAAAGATAATTTAACTGCTAAATTTTGGAAACGCCTAACAAATACTTTGTAAATGATGTAGAAAGCGCCTACCTCAAAAAAAAGAGTGAGGAGGAAATAAAGAGAGATGGAGAGAGAAACAAATATGCTTAGAAACACCAAATCCCCCCCTCCCCTGTGGACTTCATTTGAATACTTTTGTGAGGACGTATCCAAGAAATAGCAATCATAAAAACTTCAAAGACCTGCTCACTAAGCATTTCCAAGTAGGAGTGCTCTTTTCAGACCAATGTTCTCATCTAGAAGGATAACAAGGATCCTAGATCAGTTCTCCGAGATTACACTCAGTAATGCAAAAGCAACCACAAAAGGTTATGAAAGCATGCTGTAGATTCCGCCAGGATTAAAAGTCATTGGATGATCCAAGAACCGGGTATTACATTTAAATTAATTAATGGCACATACTTTTAAAGTGACTTTCAAATGAACTATGTGGTAGAGAGGTCTTATACATGGGCCAAGAAAGTGTTTCTCTGGCAGTCCTAGGATTTAAATGAACAGTCTTCACTAATTCATTTTTTTAACTACTTCTTAACTACTACTGCCCACAGTTTGGGCTGGAATAATCCAGGAAAGATGTTAGGAATGCTCTTTCCAGTGATTTACAACTAACAGGAGCTTCAAAAACAATGGGATTCCTCCAGATCCAGAAATGTAGTGGGTTGTTTTATGTAGTGCAAAGAAATGAAATGTTACAGCAATTATAAGTTGAGTCGTGCAGTTTTTGTAAAACATGCATAGGTGTCCTACCTCAGGGCCATGATATGGCCTTCCGTTAACAATTTCTGGTGATGCATACAGTGGGCTACCACAAAACGTCTGTAAGAGCTTGTCCTTGTGGTACAGGTTGGACAAGCCAAAGTCTGCAATCTGTTCAGATTCAAATTCATGATATATGAATGTCCTTTTTATTTATGATAGTGTTGAATGGCTTCATGTTTCATATAATAGCAAATTCTGTAGTGTTATAAAGTCATAGATCATCAGTGTCTTTTACCTTTATATTACAGTTCTCATCCAGTAGCACATTTTCCAGTTTCAGATCCCGATGCACTACACCATTCTGTAAAAAAAATGAGCCATGTCACTACAATATTAATGTTAAACTTTAGTTATGTTTATTTTTTTCTACTGATGCATTTCCCCAAACAATCCTACGGATGGCATTTACATATAAGAGTATTAAAGCAGCAACAGATGTTAACAAATGAGATTACGCCAATTCCATTGATAGTCCTGCATACAAACATAATGAAGGATTAGTTGGTGCGCTAACAAGTAAAGAATGTACCTAAATAAATATGACAACCTCCTCAAACAACACCACACCATTATATCTACTGAGGTCATAGGCAACATATTGCGATGGACCGGCTAACATCTGTGCCATAAACACACGCCTGTAATTATGGACTACAGCGAGTTATGTTCTCACACCAGCTCTGAATCAAAACCCGACTGTGTCATTAGTGTTTCCTTTAAAGCAGCAACTAACATGTGGGAAGCGCTGCCTGAAGCACAGCCGTTCAAGATTAAGGACACAAGTTCACTCGCAGCGGAGTTCGTTAGCAATGCAGCTATGCACAATACACTTCCAGCTTGGCTGGCTTTCAAAAGGGAACACATGTTCGGCAAGCGTTTTGAATGGAGCAGATGGGGCAGCATGTAGAGCACGCCGCTTCCTGTGTCATCTGTGCCAAGCGTACATGACAGTACACATGTCCCACATGTCCCAGTGCCCAGAGTGATGATGATTCAGTCGCACCCGGGTCACCACGGGTCAGTTACGGGCTTCCCCAGAAAGTGGAAATGAAATCATTCCCTTCTAACATGTAGTGCAAGCCAGCTCACATGGAACAGGCCAGCCAACAGCGGTGTGTCCTTTGGGACCTGGCTCCAAATGGAACACAGAAGGGGATCCAGGCCATTGAGGATGGCAATGAAAGACCCGACAGAAAGACAAAAGGGGAACGATTTCCAAGCCTGCTTACAGGCAGAATGTGCAATATGTGTGGCCCAGTCAATTATGTCTTGCTTTAGGCAACCTACTCAAGATTCATATACACATACTTATTACTTTAACCCTATGAACCCTAGGTTATTTTCAGGGTAGTTTCACCACCTTTGCTTTTAAGATGTTATCCTGGTCCTGTGATCCATTATAAGGGCTAGTCATACACTCTATACACTGAAGTAGCAGAAAAACTGGTACTGAAGCCTATGCAAAATACATAGCAATGCCACCTGTGCACGTCATTGGTTCCATTCACCAGAGCGTATGTAAAGCGATAGATATCTATGGAAGCTTCTAGAGCTGTTTCTGCTGTGAGAATGAAAAGTTATAACGATTTTGTGATTTTCAACGTGGTTTAGTAGTTGGAGCTCGTGAGATGGGTCATAGCATTTCAGAGGTAGAAACAAAGTTTGGATTTTCATGTATGAGCATTTCAAGGGTGTAACGTGACTATAAGAATTCCGGCAAAACCTCGAATTTACGACAGCAGTGTGGCCTTAAAAAGAATCCAGGTGAATGTTACCAGTGTCGGCTGGCAAGAATAGTTTCACACGACAGGTATTCAATGCTGGAGCCTCAGCAAACATCAGCGTGAGGACTGTGCAACATTCCCACCAAGATCGCATGGGGACCTACCAAGTATTTTTGTGGTATTCAGTATATCTAGTAGCCTAGGCTATGCAGATCTACCATCATTTGATATGATGATGCTTGCAGATTTTAATATTAGTCTTTATATCAAGGAAAAACAAAGAGTGGGTCTTGTTTTGATTTTACACCACAAAAAGCTGTCAGGAGAAATAGCCTTCATCTGAATTTGGACACACTGCGAGTTCCTTGGAATTAAATTTGACGTAAATTTAAAAAAAAAACGTCATTCAGTTTCCTTCGATGTGTGTGATCCCTTGCTCTAATGAGCAATTCATCTGAGAAATATGGATGTGAATTTGGATACAAAATGCATCCATTCGGTACATAGGGTTAAACTGACCTGATGCAAAACTGTAGACAATCGTTCCGCCATTCAGAGACTGCTCCTGAACATGTTCACAGAGCTAATGTGTAAAATGTGCTGGGCTTGGTTAAATTTATAACTGTGCATGTGGTGCTCTGAACAAAGGCCTGGGGTCACGAATTATGACAGATCAAGAGGAAGTAGGGATATATACAGTACCTTATGGCAGTAGTGCACTGCAGACACGATCTGCCTGAAGAAGTGGCGAGTCTCTCTTTCCGTAAGTCGCCGACGCTCGCTGATGTAGTCATACAACTCCCCCTTACTGGCGTACTCCATCACGATCACAATCTTGTCCTTATTCTCAAATACTGCAACCATAATTCAAAACAGACTGTAAGGTAACTCGGTAAAAAGCAAATCCACAAAAAATTATGTGCCTACAGCATAAATAAACGGATATCTATTATCTACTTGTGTATTTCCTCAAATGCACAGCATGTCATGTAATAAGGATATGGTGCATAATATTTGGCAAATGTTCACACGGAGAAAGACGTAGCCACACAGATAACAATCTGCAAAGAATGCCCTGTGGTCAAAAATAAAACTTTCCTGTTAAGTTTCATTGACTCTGAATCACGAATGAAAAATAATGCACACCTCTTGGACATTTTTAAATATAAGGGAAAAAATAAAAAGAGAAGATAAAGTAAATATTTTTGACTGGACAGACTGCAGAGTTCGAAGGGTCATGACTTAAACCGCTAATGAGCATGGGGCTCAGCTGTGGTGTAACGATAACAAACACAGCAAATTATAATGAAACAGCGCACCACACTTTCTGGAGGAGAAAGCAGTTGTTTCTGTCAAAACCTCAAAGTCCCAATTCTCCTTATAAAGAACACCCCACCCTGAGATGAGGCCAGGCAGGCAGTCTGCAGAGAAGCATCAGCTCGCTCTGCCTCGCTTGTCTGTGGCCTTCAACTATAAGGCAGGAAGGTGGAGTGCCAGACCTTCTGGGAATTGTGTAACAGGAAAACAAGAGAGAAGAGGAAGAGAATGCTGAGAGGGCAGGAGCTAACACTGTGCCACTGTTCCGTTGCTATAAATCATGCACTTATCACACTGCTGTGGAAAGTAGCAGGCAACTGATAGGTCAGATGACTGTTTGCACATTGATGGGGAGCCATTATTCAAAGCCAAAACACAGAAGGTTTAAAATAGCTCAGTAGTTGTATCTACGGGCCATTTCATCAGTCAGGATTTTGTGGCTAACGATACTTCAATGGGAAGCATCTCAGGAGTGTGTGGGGGGAAAACGCATAATTATTCAAATGCCTTTCATATTAGCAAAGAATTTGATCAGAATATCAAGTATATACTAAACATTCCTAAAAATGTCTATGAGCAATATTTGATATAAATCTTAGAATGTGATGTTCATATGCCATCATATGTTCACATTCTGTAGGAGTAGAGGGCTTAATGCCCTTAATCTTTGCCAGACATAAGCATGTTTTATGTTATGAGTGTGGGTACAAAGCTGTAATTACACCACTGAAGTGCAGGGATAATGAAACCTGCAATGAAACGTCCATCTTATTCCCCACACCTCAGTCCTATAGGGACCAGAAACCATGAGTATCCTTTTAATGCTCTTCTGTTCTTCCCTGATTCTGACCTGTGCTCCATTCATCCGCTATAGCTCCACTGGGACAGAGACTGTGTGCCTGGGGGATGTTCAGAACCCATGGCCTTTTGACCCTTTCAGTTCATGATTGTGCTTATTAGCTGTTACCTCTGACCCCTTATTCCCATTTCTCTCTTCTACTATAGGGAATAATTAGGCAGATTACATAACCTTGGGCAGTGACATGTCCCAGGGCTCCACTTGCCCACCACTCTGCGTCTTTGTTCAAAACATTGCAATTACTGTGCATTGTTCATGAGCTGTTCACCCCTTTCAGAATCCGTAACACAAATATACACACGATTCACTCCTGGGCAGCAAGGCAGCTACAATTAGCACTACACACAATGTGTATACTGACAGTGCAGTGAAACCAAGTAGAACCAGCTTCTGGTTTAGATAGCTTAAGACATGGTGCTTTTCTTTTTTTAAGATTCAAAAGAGAAACCTATTGCAAAGACTGCAATAGGAGCCAGAAGAAGTGTAGCTGGTGATAAATTGTAAACCACTGTAAATAAGTTAATCTCTTTTTTTTTTACATTCACATCTGGATCAGCTTGTCTCACACATGCAATTAGAGGTTGACAAGGGTGTTGCTGAATATATTCTTCTCAGTCTATACATTTCAGTTCTATTTTGGTAGGAGGCCAACCCACAACCGTAAACACAATTTAACAAGATACACCAGAAACCGTGCAGCATATATATAAAAAAAAAAAACAACTGTTGAAGTGGTATTGGCAGACAAAAACAGTACACACAGACACCAGCTGCCTGACTCCAGAGGCTTATTTGGATGGGTGTTTTCTCCTAATCATCATCTCAGACACTCTGAGAAGGGCCAACCACAACACGGGCTGAGTTATAACACCACACCGAGGCAAATATCACTCCTCATCAGACACTCACCACTTAATAAACAGTCTCCGTGTTTATTATTTGTAGACTATGTCGGGGGAAAAATTTATTTATATTTTTT
>JAOVVH010000012.1:3502589-3513667 GCA_028566435.1 Scorpiodoras heckelii
AGTTAGCTGAGGCGGTGTGTGCCAAGCCAGATGTGGCACAGAAAAAAATCACATATACCTCTAGAAGCCAGGTACAAGGAATTCAGACCATGAATCATGATCCACATACATAGAATAACCTGAGGGCTATTATTCATAGCCACTCAGATATTTGTTTTTAAATGAGGCCCACCCAAAGACCCATCTGACTTAAGAATGTATACATTAATGCACTAAAAAAGAAACAATAAAGTACAAGCTGGGATAGTTCATTTATTATTAGTACTAAGGAGGTTATCATTTATTTATTATAACAATGTTTAATTCATAGCCAAGACAGAGATGCGTCAGTGCATGATGGTGAAACAGAGAAGCCAAGAGATCCATCTCCTTCCCAGAGAGTCTGTTTCCCAGCTGCTCACACCGAAACCACCAGCAGATGTCTGGCTTCAAGATCAAGACAACTAGAGGAGACCCCTTATATGCATGGAAAGTTGCCCACAGACACCCCACTCCAGTGCACACATAATCAGATATTTGCTTAGACATACACACATACACACACATCTTGCACTTCCAAAAGCACACACAGACAAACAGATGATTAAGAACAGATCTAAGAGTTAAGATCTAACAGGAACATCTTCACTAAGAAACTTTCCATCACGGTACAGACAACACACACACATGAATGGGCAGACAGATGAAAGTCAATTGAACACTGAACTTAATAAAAAGAAAAACCAATAAAGTTAGAAAAAAATGCATTCAAGCATTGAGTGTGGATTTGAGGAAAACACAAACCTTCATATATTGAAATGATGTGTGGGTGGCGTAGGGACGACATGATCTCAATCTCTCGACGGATGTGCACCATGTCCTGCTCATCCTTGATTTTTTCCTTCTTAATGGACTTAATAGCAACCTGTAACAATAAAACACCATAAAACACCTTCACATACATTCCAATAATTTAGTCATCAAGCTTGTCATCAGTGTTAATGTTTATAAAATCTACACATGTATCCCGAACCCTCCCCCTTCCACTTCTTCCCTCTCCAAATCCTGCCTACTAACTCTCTCTTATCACAACTACCATACAGGGAGGGTGTCTCTGACATATGCTTCCTCTGAGACACACGCTGTATCACACGACACGGCACCATAACAAACTCAGAGGAAAACGCTATCCACCCTCTTCTACATAAATGAGCTCACTGACACACACGATTAGCGAGTATAGACAGTGTGTGTCATCCCTCTCAACCTGAGAGAACGGCCATTGTTGCTCCCTTGACCTCCAGCTACGAATGGCTGTTTAATTAATCCATAAGTTACAGATGAGGAACACCACATCAGTAAATGAAGTAGTCTTTCCTTCAACACTACTTTTCTTATTACGGGGTACTTAGGAGAGTGTTATATTATGTAGATCATTAGGACTACTTCCTAATGCTTTGCTCAATCCTATTTGAATAGTAAGAAATTTAAAATGTATAATTTGTTTGTTTATTACAATATGTCATTTATAACCCTCACCAAGGAGTTTATGTTTCGTTTGGTTTTTTTTTTGGTTTGACTTTCAGCAGGATTACAGAAAAACTACAGGCCTGATTGACATGAAACTTGGTAGAAGGATGTAGTGTGGACTAAGGAAGAACCCATTATATTTTGCAGATCTGAGTCTAAATGCATGTATTACTTTTCCAAATTCGGGCAAAAATGAAGCGGGTTTGTCGTGCATGCGTGACCCTGTCATAAAATACACTTGTCTGTGAGCATTGGCAGAGGTCTGCACTCTCAGAGTTGTTCTTACATTTATTTTTGTTGTCACCTCAGTTACACCTCCACATAATTCCATAGTATGAAGATATGATTCATCTTTGAGTGTAACTGGAGCTACTGTAGAGTTCTCCTGATATAAAGAAATGTCAGATGTATCCCCCTGGGCATGGTATAATGGTATATAAGTGACAGTGTTCTAACTATACAAGGTTACATGTGAAACCTTAACAAACAGAGCAGGTAAATCAGACCACCCTCTATGACCTTAACTGAACTTTAGAGAGCAAGGAATGGACGTGATCCAACAAGCACCGACCTAAAAATGGGGCCCTGTACTTCAAACCCAGCCATTTAATTCAGTGTGTCATTTTCAAGCCTCCTAGGAGAAAATGAAGGCTTGCAGGTTGGAAACGAGTGCAGGCCGCGGTGCAGTAATGGAGGCCCTCGCTGTGTCTTTACTTTGCTCGTGTGGGCGGTGAGGATTGGGCAATGCTTTCTCACTGAGACTTAGGACCCAAGACAGCTTTCCCTCTAATAGATGGATCAGGTTGCACTGAAGAGAACAGTGTTTCAAAGCATAAGAAGCATACATGCTTGCTAACATTTCTATGTTTCCACATGGTGAATGAGAGATTTTCCTGTGTTAGAATATGATCCTAAAAATGAATGTAGATAGTGCAATGTAATGGTTATAGTATGTGAATTGTCTGTGGCCATAGAAGGGAGTAAGGTCTATTTCTGCATTACCGTGTAATGATCTTATACTCTTTTCCCCTCCTCTATTAATTGGGACATAATTCTTGGTAAAATACAACATGAGGATTCCCAAGAGATGGTTCATATTTTACAGAAACGCATATGCTGGGGAGGACTGAATTCCCCAGCTCATATGCTCCTGTGCTAATTTTCATTTCCAGGTGCTCCATCATCTGGTCGTCTTTTCTGTTCATCACTATTCAAATGAGTCATTGCAAAGTCTTGCCATTCATATTCTGGTCATTCTGGCATTTGTGGCTTTCATGGAAAGGCCAGCATCTTTGAATTGTATCTAGTACATCTGTATTCACTGCTCTTGCTTCTCCTTTAAAGTAAATGTCTCTGCAGCACTTGTATTCACTACTCAGAATTTAATTTTAGAATAACGCAGAAGGGAGATATTATGCTGACAGGGGTGATGTACAACAGAAAAGGATTTGCTGGCTAACACACTCGCACCCATGTGCTTCATGACATTTATAGCGCTGACACAACACTGTGAAGTGGAATTAAAGTGTCTATTAGGGAGAATGGACACCCAGTATGAGTTGTGTACCCAAATAAGTAGTTTCAAAACTGACTTCTCTCTTACTTCTGGAAATGGATGTTACTTTACAAAATATACAAACACAATTTGACAATGACTGAATGGACTAAAACAATGATATAATCCAAATCCTTTGGTAACAACTGAGAAGTTAAAGTCCACATCTCTGTTTATGAATTATCTCTCCTCATATGTCCCAGCAAATTAAAACAGTTCAAACTGAATAAAACATGACAGCTCAAAAATCTTTGCTTTTACTGCATACAATACAACATGAACTTAATGACACAGTATAAGTCTTGCCCATCCATCTTTACTAAAGGCCTGCTGATGAATCATCTCTTCTAGTCTAATGATAGGATAAGAAGTCGGACAACTGTACTCTTTGCCAAAGGAGGAGCCCAGTGCACTGAAGCCCTGCTTTTTACTCAGAAATAAAAACCACATGCTAGGCAGAGCTGAAGGTAAATTATGCAGCACAGCCCTATAAGGAAACCCAACCGGAATGGCTCAAAACTTGATTACGTGGATTAAAATCTTATAAATAAATACATAAATAGGGCCAAATTCGTTGCATGCTCTGTTGAAATCCTTGGGTTTTTATTAGTAAGCCACAGCAAACTGTTTTCCATTATCTCATAAAGTTTATCTAGAGCTCAGGTATGTGCCTCCTGCCAGCCCCACAATAATAGTGCAGGAATGTAAAGACTCCAGAGGGGCCCAGTGTGGACGGTGTTCAGAACTCCCCCCACCCACCCTTCAAAATATTAACATTTTTGTATTCTAAAAAGAGCTATAGTCCTTATCCCTACAATCTTACATCAAAAACATCTGGATCCAATCCACTGAAAACAACTCTACCTCCTGTTTAGTAACTAATGCCGTAATAATTCATATTTCATCCATTTGGAAATCGTTTCCAACACAAAAACCAAGTGAAAGCAATTTGACCTGTGCATCAACTGCTCACATTCCAAAAATGCCTAATTCCAGCTGTTGGTACAGCTGTGAATGTTAATATCACCTACAAAAATAAGGGCTAGGTTCCTAGACATACCCATACCCGAATACACATACATATATACATACATACATACCACTGACAGGTGACGTGAATAACACTGATGACGTCTGTCAAGGGGTTGGATATATTAGGCAGTGAATAACAGTGAGCACACGAAGTTAATGTGCTGAGAGCGAGAAAAATGAACAAGTATAAGGGACTGAGCATCTCTGACAAGAGCCAAATTGTGATGGCTATATAGCTGGGTCAGAGCATCTTCAGAACCACAGGTCTTGTGTGGTGTTCCCAGTATGCAATGGTTAGTACCCTCCAAAATTGGTCCAAGAAAGGGCAACAGGTATGACACTGTCATGGGCAGCCAAGGCTCACTGATGTGCATGGGGATTGAAGGCTAGCCTGTCTGGTCTGATTCCACAGAAGAGCAGACACTGCTGAAAATTTTAATGCTGGTTGTGATAGAAAGGTGTCAGAACACACAGTGTATCACAGCTTGCTGTATATGGGGCTGCTTAGCTGCACACCACTCAGAGTGCCCATGGTGACCCCTGTACACCATCAAAAGCACCTACAATTAGCATGTGAGCACCAGAACTGGACGATGGAGCAATGGAAGAAGGTGGCCTCATCTGATTAATCACGTTTTCTTTTACATCATGTTGATAGTCGTTTGCTTGTATGTCGATTACCTCGGGAAGACATGGCACCAGGATGCACTATGGGAAGAAGACAAGATGGTGGAGGAAGTGTGCTGCTCTGGGCAATGTTCTGCTGGGAAAAATTGGGTCCTGGAATTCATATGGATGTTACTTTGACAGGTACCACTTACCTAATCATTGTTTCAGACCAAGTACACCACCCTTCATGGCAACGGTATTCCCTGATGGTACTAGCGGGATAACGCTGCAAAAATTGTTCAGGAATGAATTGAGAAGCATGACAAAGGTTTCAAGGTGTTGACTTGGCTTCCACATTCCCCAGATCTGAATGTGATCAAACATTTGTACTGGACAAACAAATCCAATCCATGGACGCCCAACCTTGAAACTTACAAGATTTAAAGGATCTGCTGCTGATGTCTTGGCGCCAGATACCACAGCACACCTTCAGAGGTTTTGTGGAGTCCATGTCTTGATGGGTCAGAGCTGTTTTGGTGGCACAAGGGGAACCTACGCAATATTAGGCAGGTGGTTTTAATGTTATGGCTGATCAGTGTGTATGTATGTGTGTATATACAGAATATATAGAAAATACATAGAAACCTTAGCAGTTATGCAAACTTGCACACTCCCTAGACTGTTACAGTATTACGTTTTCTCTGAATGATAAGAAGAAGTATTGCCTAACTTCTGAAGGACTCGACTTGGAAGGACCCATGCTACTAACAATGCATTCCTTATATTGGAAAACAACCTATGTTTCCAGTGTTCTATTTTCCCAAATTCCTAAACTTAAAATGTGTCCTAACTTTAACCCTAGGATGCTGGGAAAGCACATATTGAGAACTGGGGAACATAGGACCCTTTGTCATGTTCCCATTATGTGCCATATACACTGAAGTACCAGAAAAAAACTGGTACTGGAGCCTATACAAAATCCATAGCAACGCCACCTATGCACATCATTGGTTGTGTCTGCCGATGTGTATGATGACATAGTTATTTCTGCTGTGCGAATGGTATGTTATCAGGATTTTGCGATTTTCTACGTGGTTTAATAGTGGCAGCTAGTGAGATGGGTCATAGCATTCGGAAGTAGAAGCAAAGTTTGGATTTTCACGTACAAGCATTTCAAGGGTGTATCATGACTATAAGAATTCTGGCAAAACCTCGAACTTATGACAGCAGCGTGGCACTAAAAAGTCTCTGGGTGAACGTGACCAGTTTCGGCGGCGTACAACACTGCCTCAAGTAACATTGGAATACAGTGCTGGAGCCTCAACAAACATCAGCATCAGGACTGTGCAACGTTCCCTCCAAGATCCCGTGGGGGACCTAACAAAGATTAACTGTTTTTCTGGTACTTCAGTGTATGCCTAAATTTAATATTTAAAAAAAAAATCATTTAGATTCTGTTACGTCTGTGGCAAAGCCACTATGAAATCAAAATAAAACATGAAGGCTTTGAGACCAGGAATGGACACAGACAGACTCTAGTCCTTTTGATACTTATAGGACCTGTGTCAAATAATGTAACTTCCTCAGCTCCTCTGAAAAAGTAGTGTCCTCTTCATTACGAATCAGGACAGGGATTTAAAAAGCCCATGTTTCTCTTAAACATGATTTTCACAAGACAGTACACTAACATGCTAACATACTAGCTCCTACTGTACATTCATCAGCAGGAGCTGAATGTTTCCCCCAAGAGGAAACCTAAAAAACATATTAAAGCGATGCTGAATTTTGTGTATTGTTACACCCATTATTGTTATGTACTACCTGATTAGTGTTCGAACTGTCGAAGATAATGCTCCTAAATCAGTATTTATACAATTCCAAGGTCTTTAGCCTGCTTTAAAGCCTTGTCTAAGATATTAATTTTCCATGGCATGTTCATTCCCTGTCTAAGGTGGCCTTTCACTTGTAACTATCTGTCTTCAATCATGCTGTCACCATAACCTTTTCCCAGTCATTTAAATGGTACACACACACACACACACACACACACACACACACACACACACACCTCATGAGAGCACACAGTCACAACAGAATGCAAATCATACTCAAACTCACTCCTGTATATCAATAAACAGCACAGATATAATGTACATTTCTATAGATGTACATATTTCTGAGACTTTGGAAAGGTGTATACATATACTACTCATGTGTGCATATACAAGTATGCAAACACACACACACACACACACACTCAAACATTCGAAAGTAATTATGAAGAAAACACTACACATCCATATTTTCCAGCATGATTGTTCCATGTTACTGATAATAAATCTTATCAGTCAAATACCACTACATTTTAATGGGACACAAAGATCAGCGCAGAAAATTTATATCCAACAATAAATGTTGTCTACGTGCCTATTAGCATCTCACAGCAATGAGACAACAGTGTCTAGACCCATATTTCCTGGTCTGACTAGAAAAGTCCCTCCTGATTCCACATCTTGATCAAAGGTGCTGAAGTTTATGTAGAGATTTTACATATACATATTCTCATGCTTAAAAACACAAAAGCAGAGGGGAGTAGAAGATATGGAGGTCTTGAATACATAGTGATAAGCTTCATAGCACAGATGAGCATTAGGATTGCTGTCACTGATAACAGGTTGAAGGAAACTGCTGTTTCTTAGAGAGATAACACCGGAATGTAAGATTGAATCTGTTGAACAAATAACACCATGCAACCTGAAACATACACATACGGGAACAATAAACGTCTGGTTTGGGTGTGTATCCTCAGACACCAGAATGAGAGCACGTGCTCTTGTGTTTTAAGCACTTGTGGCTAAAAGTAAAAGTGAAAGAAATGGAGAGGAGGTGGGATTGTCTTTCGATGTTGTCATACCCTATTTCCCAACATCTCTTGCCAAGAGGGCAGAGAAAGTGAGGAGAAGGATGTGTTGTGTGTATACACCACCTCTCCAAAGCTCTGGTTTATATTTAGATTTATTACCCGACAGTCATTCACCACACACAGACTTGGTCCTGGCACCGAGCCCAACATATCCCAGTCTGGGTGTGCTATGTGCTATGTGCTATGTACTGTGTGTGCGTGTGTGTGTGTGTGTGTGTGTGTGTGTGTGTGTGTGTGTGTGTGTGTGTGTGTTTCTGTGGAACTTTGGCTTGGTGCAAGGGCTAAAAGCAGACCTCGTTCTGAGTCAAAAAATAAATAAACAATAAAAGGAACAGAGTGCACAAGCTACACATTCATAATAGAGCAAAGGGCTCCCAGTGGATATGATATTGCTATAGTGTCATAACATGCCATGTCAGTGATTTGTGCTGCCAGGAAGCATGAG
Source organism: Scorpiodoras heckelii (assembly GCA_028566435.1). NCBI lineage: Eukaryota > Metazoa > Chordata > Actinopteri > Siluriformes > Doradidae > Scorpiodoras > Scorpiodoras heckelii. Next base: position 3,510,663 of record JAOVVH010000012.1, read on the forward strand.
TCTTTCACAGTCTCTTAAACACATTCACCCACCCAGAGGAAAAGACTGGGCTTTGATTAATAAACAATAAAATCTAAATGGTGTGCATGATGGATTAAGAAAGAGCTTTATTCTGTTTACTGTTTACCCCACAATTCTGATGCACCACCTAGCAACAAGCTGTTATCTTTCACAGTTTAATTACTGTCTTTATCTCAGTATATCTCTATCATAGTAGAAGGTTTTATTAACTATATACTGTATGCTTGATCTTCCTGACATAAAGGTCATGCTGTATTGGGCAGACTCATGGTGAAAAACAGGACCAAGCACCAACATATGTGAGAAATCATTAAATGGCTAAACTATACATGTGTTTTTTTTTTTTGTTTTACTCATATCCACTACTGATCTGATGGCCAAACAGCCTCTGTACTTGCAAACAACCAAGCAAGGTACATGTTGCTTAATATACAATGCAAAACACTGATGTCTGTCAATTCAAGCGAGCTACACAGTAATATCCAGAATGCTGAAGTCTCCCAGTGCTGAAGTCATTCTCACACTATTGAATATATTTATTCTGCACAGATTCATCATCATTATAATTTTTTTTATTTAAGTTTGTCCTTGTCCTCTGTACCTGGTTGTAACATTAAATGCAACCTCAAAGACCAGAATAGATACACATGGTGCTTTTAAGCAATGCACATACACATCACGCGCTGTTAGGATTAAGAAACAGCTGGCTGAGCGCGTGTCCCGCGGCCCTGGTTGCACACTGCACATGCGCACTGACCACCATCAATTCCCAGGAGGAGAAAAACGCAGTACTTCACTTTACCAGCTGTTCTCGTTAAATTAATTGCTGTGCTGTTTTTTTTTTCTGCCAACTTTCACTGAGCTTGGCTACGGCTGTACTTGAAAAACTGCATATAACAGATGCTTATAATAATCTTTAAAAAAAAATAGTATAGGAACATAAGGTGCAGGTATGGGAATGGGAATGGCCTACTGGAAAAACATCAGGCCAGACTGGTGAACTCACCTGTTCATGAGTTTGACCAGGTTTAGCCTACTGTGCAGGGGGAAAGAAATCAGTTAACAAACCGTCCACGATTGAGAAGAACACTCACCACTCTCCCTGAATGCCTCTCGATGGCCTTCTTCACTTTGCCGTACGTGCCTCTTCCCAGCGTCTCCAGGAGCTCGTAGCGGTGTTTCAGGTTGTGCTTGTGGTGGTGTTTCTTCACTCCCGAGCTGCGCTGCTGGCTCTCTCCGGCCGACTGAGGTGAAGCGGAGCGCGCCTCGTTGGCCCCCGGGTTACCCGGTGAGCCCTGAAACGCCTCGACCTCTGGCCGGCTAACATCCATGTCCACGCAGGACATCAACTCTTCCTGCTTGATTAATATCGATTACTACTACTACTGCTACTACTACTACTACTCTACCTATCTTCCAACTATCAATAATAGGTTAATAATCCTAATTATAGGCTAGCCTTAGATAAATCAATCAATAAATAAATAAATAAACGATAAACAACATAACGAAACGGCTGGGGTTTTTTTTAAGCCCGTGTTATGATGTCATATAATGCTATGATATATATAATGCTGACATAAAATAATGACTGTCAGTGATTACAAGGATCTCTAGTGATCCCTCATGTTGAGAGTCGTGCAGTTGTTCTCACTATATTCAGCCTATTCTATCTATACATCTAAAAGATATTCCCTAGCCTAAAAAGGTTCGAGGAAGGACAAAAGAGGATGGGGTCGTTGTGGGTGTAAACTGGCATCTCACGTGTATGATACGAGACATTTTAATATGAACTTTAATAAGCCTATGAATTAAGAATTAGACGCGAATTGTCCGGTATTCATTGCACTATGCTTCCTGTTAGGCATTTAATTCACTACATTTAAAAAAAAAAAAAAAAAAAAAGGATAATTATCCTATATCATGTACATACACTAGCCTAAGTAATGTTATTTCTCTTATTCTACAGCGTCACTTTCCGTTCTCGGTATCTGACCATGGCCTTCCCCCGGTATTTCTTTGTTTACCTGGGACGCCGCAAAAGCCGCCCCCCCCTTCCCCCCTTCCCTCCTTCCCTCCTTCCCTGTCAGCTGCTGTTGCTCGAATTCACAAGAAAATGAAAGCACAGATTGAAAAAAGACGACAAGAAACCCTAAAGCGTGACTTGCTTGCCGTGAGAGCAGCGCCGAGCTCGGCGGTGAACGTGCGGAGGAGCCTCATTTTGTCGGCGGCTCGCGCGCCGCGGCGTCACTCATCTGTCTAACATCTGCAGCGCGGGCGGCGCTCCGGGACCACGTCGAGGTGAGACGCACGCGGCTGCTGGCGCTCTCGTACAGCTGCGCCCTCTTCAACACGGCCATGGTGGAGCTGGTGGAGCTGGTGGAGCTCTTCGCCGTCTCTCTCGTGTCTGTCTGCTCTTCTCCTGAATCACACACAGGAATAAGAAAGGAAAAAAGAGAAAGAACGGAGGAGAGGCGGAGTCACCTCTCGTGCCTTCTGTAACCTAGTCCACTCCGGCCCTCTGTAGGTTTTTGGGGCTTTTCCCTCTAAGACAAGGAACTGCCTCTTATAACGTCTGTAATAAAACAAGAACACTGCATAATTAATGCTTAGAACCACGCGACGGATACAAAGGTGTGGTTCTTCAATCAAAAAAATCTTCAAAAAGGTTTTTTTGTTAACTGCTTGTAATGCATGCAACCTGTGACAGCTATCATTGTTTGACTAAGGTTTACTTATTTCTCTCTATTTTTTATTATTAGGGTTCAAGCACCGAAGGTGCAGGAACCCTATTGTTTTTGTCAGGATTTTTCTTCTTCTTCTTCTTCTTATTATTTTTCTCGGCTGAAACGCATCGTGGAGCAAAGACCATAAGTACCAGAAGCACCAAATTTGTCAGACAGGTATAGAAGTTGTGAAATGACTCAGGCACTAAAAATGACACCAATTGGCCAAAGGGGGGCGCTATAGCAAATAAAAACATC
>JAOVVH010000012.1:3548484-3560358 GCA_028566435.1 Scorpiodoras heckelii
TCCTGTCAGTGCTGCTGTTACAGGTGTTTTATTTACATGTGAATTAGATATGGGGGCTCCCTGCTCTTTCTTGTCTACTAGTCTACTAGCAGTTTTCGCGATCAAGTCTTTTGGAGGAGGGAGGCCTAAAGGGAGGGGGTGGGATCTTTTTCAGTTGGATACTTTGAAAGTCTAGCTTGCTCTTGCTGGTTTCTTCCAAATTACACACTCTAACTTTAATTATATAAATGCTTTGAGGTCAGGTGTGTAGCAGGGCAATTCCAGCATTATGGATGGTTACATTTTCCTACTAAAATGTCTCACAGCAGAGATAAGCTAAGGACCAATGAGTCAATCTGCATATACTGTCATTTAACCTCTTGAGGACACTGTGGAGAAATTACAATAACTCGTGCTGATTTGCATGTTTCAAATAAATGACAATTTATCAGCCTTGTAGATATGGATATGACATCCAAAACAGACAAACTTATAAAAGAGACTACATGTCAGATTTACACATATTTCTTGTTTTAGGGATGCATAAAATTTTTACATTAAGTCGACATGCATTATGAATGTGATTTGTCGTAAGTGTATTTTAAATACAGCTAAATTTAAATGAGTAAATATATTAATATCTTTTTTAATGCAAATGTTGACATTTACCTGGTATTGTCCTGCAGCTACACACAGCACGATAACGTTACTATGCAGATGTAGTACATACCGAAAATCACAGATCTTGTTCGCCGTGTGAAAGTGTTTCACCTCCAGGAAATCCAGCAGCTCCTGAGGAACCACGTCATTCTTATACAGGATCATCTGTAAGCAGAAGCATTACTGTAACATTACAACTATGCCACTTTACTCTATAGGCAGCATATAGAGGAGGTGGGTGTGTGACCTCCTGCTCTACCTGTATGTAGTCCTCCAGCTCCTGCTGTCTCTGCTCTGGAGGTTTAGCACGCAGCTGCGTTCTCTTGCTGGGGAATTCAGGCAGCTGCAGGATCTTCTTCAGCTTCCGGTGCAACATCTGGAATTCACTCTGCCGCCGCAGAACAAAGTGTTTCCTTCCGTTGAACAAAATCTCCACCCTGAAGAGCTGTGAAATGGAGAAACTACAGTTCTGACACAAGCAGACACTGTGCAACTGTCCTTTCTGAAGGATTTCCAAACAGCACCCTCTAGTGAACTGACTTGGTTATGACCACATGATATCTAGATCTCTACATACAAACTACCTTGTTTTTTACACATGATAAATATAAGACATCACTGATGATGATAGTTGTCTAACTCTTATTCATGTTGTATGTATGAATGCTATGATGATGTAACAGCTAGCTATTCAGCAAAAACAATAAGACAATAGGGAGCAGGGCTCATTGTAGCTCAGTGAGACTGGCTCAGGTGAGCTCCAATTCTGAACTCTGACATATCTTTTCCTATTGTATACAAGATAAAGAGAAGGAGCTAAACATGCTTGTATCTGGGCTATGCCAGTGTTCTGTTTCAGGGGCATTACAAGAAGTGTGAGCTATTCTAGTAACGATGCCAAAAAGGAGAAGCCACCAAAGTTGCACCAAACAAAACCAAAAGTGCTCTGGATTACTTTTGAATAGTGCATTAATAATGAGTACAGTCCAGTGGAGTCTTAATCAAGTTAAACGAAGAATATATTTGCACTTTAAATCAGTTTCTAAAAGGCTGTCGTTATCCTACAGTCAAAGAAGGTAGAGCCTGTGACTAGCCAATCTATGATCTGTTTATGATCCCCTAGTTGCAGTAGGATACATGAGTCCAAATAAACTTGCATATTGAGACTGGGAACAGAAAGGTTAGTGGTTATGTTAATGTGGGTGGAAGCAGATAGCCGGATGTAAAGCTCATGGGACAAATAAGGCAATGTTTATTAACATGGGACAATATTGGACGCAGCGAGATGATCACATGGCACTGTGATGTGTTTACTGTGTTCAGTCATCTTCAGTACATGCTGAAGTAGACATAAAAAATCAAAATAAAAAAAATTGTGTGTCAGTTTCTAATTTATATTTTTTTACATTTATACAGTGCTTTGAACAAGAAAGACTACCACAAAGCAGCTTTACAGAAATCTGGATATAGATATAGATTTTAAATGATCCTGAATGAGCAAGCCAGAGGTGACAGTGGCTCCCTGAGAAGAGATGAAGAAGAAACCTTATTAGCAACCAGATTCCCATCCATTACTCTTGTACAGTACAGTTCTACAATAAAGTGACAGTGTTTCTTTAAAAAAATAAATAAAAATAAAAAATAAAAAAAAGAAGAGAGAGATCATCAAGGTCACTGTTGATTTCAGTCTTTCAGTTTTAAGGATATAATATCCCAGTGAAGTCACTGACTGCATAATAAATGAGATTTGAGCACAGTTTTTAGCAAGTGGATCATTAGACTGTCCAAGTGAGTACGTCCGCAATCATCTTCAGGGTACACATGGTGTAGCAACGACAGCAACCTCGCAGCAAAGAAGTAACCGCATGCACACCTCTGCTCCAAAATAAAAGTACAGATTTTATGACGAACCCTTAGAAAAGGTGCTACCACTGACCAACAGCAAACAGATAATGCATTCAATCATGGCAGTGAAAAGTGACTGAGTGAGCTCTTCACACAGTAGCATTCATTCATTCACTCATTCATTCATTCATTCATTCATTTTCTTAACCGCTTATTCCTGTCCCCAGGGTCACCGGAGTGCTGGTGCCGAGCCAGTGGCATAGGGCGCAAGGCAGGATCAACCCTAGACAGGGCGTCAAGCCATCGTAGGGCACACACACACATACACACACTCACACACTAGGGGCATTTTAGAGACACCAATTAACCTAATATGCATGTCTTTGGACTGTGGGAGGAAACCGGAGTAAACTCACGCAGACACGGGGAGGACATGCAGACTCCACACAGAAAGGGCCCAGACCACTCCACCCGGGGATTGAACCCTTGACCTTCTTGGTGTGAGGCGACAGTGTTCCCCACTGTGCCACCGTGTCGTCCCACACAGGAGCATTCTCGTAAGAATCGCATTTTTTTGAGACTGGTTTATATTGCGTTTGTATAATTATCATTTCACAAAAATTGTCTGAACATGTATTACTACAGTGCTGAGGTATTTAAACAGTACAAATGTATAAGGAGTACACAGTAAATTATAAAGTAAATATACAGTGTTTCCTTTTTTTGTCTATTTAATGCAGCACTACATATTATTTCCTCTTTAGGGTTTGCAGACCTGTTCTATAAAAAAAACTCTTATTTTCATGTGGGAAAGTGGGATGACTTTGTTGATTTATTGTTATTTATAGCCTGTACAGACACTGCAGTAGTCTGTGCATTACCAAATCTATTTAATTCTGTGGTCAGGGTACAAGTTCTCAAAACATTTGAGGGCCTCAGGGGAAATATGTCTGCTACAGTGTACAGCCTACTGACCAGGCAGTTATAGTAATACAAGTAATAGTAATACAGCATAACAAAAATCTCATTTTAGGAGCCAAAAATCGTAACTCAAAGGCATTTCAGGTTTCTGAACATGACCATAAAGCTATGCCGTTATCAGGGAAATGTCTTTGTGTTCCAGTAAACTTAGCTGAGGATTTCACGTCCTTGAAGTTTCCCATTGTCCCTAACAATACTGAAACTAGCAGTACTCACTTCCACTTCATATCTGTTCTCATTCTGAGCAAAAGGTTTCACTTCTCATCTGCCTCACCTCTGAGGGCAGACAGGTCTATGACTTGTTCCTTGTGAAGTGAACGGGAATGTAAGAGAGGCCTAATCAAGCATGCTTTGACAAGTCAAGCAGAAATCTGCCTGTCTGATGCAACACTGGGTGCTAAGAGCCAATGACTTGTGCAAAAAAAAACCATCAGCAATTAAGACATGGCAACTCCTTGGAAGATTTTAACTCAGACTGCAATAAAGTACACCGATTTCGATTTCGCAATCTCCAGAGTATGAGCGGTGTGTTCTGCTCTGTCGACTTTATTATTTAAAAGAGTTAGTTGGAGAGGAGAGTCTGTCTAACTCCATGTGCTCTGGAGACTCAGCAGGAATGTGAGGAACAGCATGACTCTCATTAACACCAGGCTGAAGTTGCCCTTTCAGGTAATGGCAACATTGGCAAAATGGTCTTTTTGAGCCAAATCCTAAAATCTGTTTCCACTAGGTTTCTGTGTCCAAAAAAAAGGGCATTTACAGGGCAACAATCAGGTCATATGTTATTTGTTAAATTGTTTAATTATGTATTATTAAGAAGGAATTAAAAATGACAAGGCATACTGACAGGACGTGAGGTGATGTTACCGCCCTCTTACCACCCTGAAGTTGAGTATTTTCCTTTACACAATGGTTAGTTCCAGTTCACTAATTTGATCTGTCGGGAGGTGTTTAGAGTGCCTATATTTAGTATAATATAAGCCGCGGGACATTTTACTGTATGCGTCACTCTGCTCTGCTCATCTGTCTTCGCGATGTAAAAACTAATTTACAGCAACAATCCCACTGAAAAGATTACTCGAGTTAGAAAATCATCAATGATACATTTTCATGGATAGAACGTCTGACTGAAAATATCAACGCTTGTGAGATAAAGATGAACAGGAAGAAGGGACGCCGATTTCACTGAAAGCACCACACTGACCAAATCAATATTAGATAGCTAGAGAGCTAGCCAATGAACTATCGGTGAGTGTGGCTTCTTTGAGAACTATATTCGTCTGCAGAGCAAAAATAAACAAATTATTTGACCATACTGTGCCTGAACTGTCCGACAGCATTATTTGTCCTATACCACAGCAATTTGCCAACACTAACAATTTGTATTTATTACAGAATGAGGTCATAGCCTTAATCCATTTACATTTACATGTTGTGGAATGTCTATGAATCACTTACCACAGCTTGAAACAGTCATTCTTTTACAAGTCTTTCTTTTTTCCTGCTCTCTTGAAGTTAATTAATAAACAAAAAAAAAAACAGCTTGTCATGTTATGTCTTAACAGTCATGTTAAGAAACCTCAAAGCATAAACTCCTCTGTCCTGAAGATGTCGGAAAATGTAACGTTACAGCTGACTGTTACTGATAACACTGATACTGGAGACTCCCATAAATACGCAATAATCACCTCACAGAAAACGTCACCATACCAACAGTTACACATTTACATGTGGGAGTTGTTACTATAGAAATGATCAGTAATGGCACTTTAAGATAAAACTGTGCTTTGCCTTAAAGCTGAACTAGAGTCAGAGCTGCTATTACAGGAAATTAATCAACTCCATCTGACCAATTACATCTGAAAATCCAATGCCATCGTCTGATCCTTGGCTAAATAAACACTCTTTTTGCTGTAGAACATATCCTACAGTAAATGGAAATTGTTTCTCATACAATTAACGTCCAATTAATGCAATGTTTATATAATTTCCATTTGAACGTGAACTGTACTGAACTAAAAATTCATTTTTTGTGCTGCAGAGTAATACGACTGAAGAATCTCTGCCATGAACTGGGCCCTTAAATAGTAATAATTTGTCAGGTCCCTGTTTATAGTGACCCCACAAACGGCTTCTGTCCTCCATTATTCTCCGTTCAAAGTCTCCTTTCTCACTTAAGAGTGAACCACAATGACAAATTCTGGTATTATCCAGTCATGATCCTAGGTGAATCTCTGACAAAAGACAGCTGCTTTGGCTAAATTCCACCTTCAAGTTTAATAAACTGAAAGACAAACAGGCTCACACAGTAACAGAGAAGTACATTTGAGTGTGCTTACTTCATTGGTGTGTAGTAGGGATGTGCATCTCCATCACTGACGCATCACTGATGCAACACCCATCTCGATGCACTGCCAACAATCTGACATGATACAGTACGATTCATCCCTGCAGCGATGCAGCGCAATTCGACACGACTTGTTTCAACACATCGGGGTTCAAAGCGATATTGCAAAAGAATATGATTCTGTGCAATTCACTATGGTACAGGACACACCTCCAACTCATGCAAAACGTGGGCACTGACACCAGTGGTGATGAGACCACGTGCTTGAGAGAGTAGGAATCGATCTAATATAAAATTGCCAGTCACAAATTAATGGTCACATTTCTAAATAATTAAGGCATAGTAAAGCAAAAGGCATAAACCTTAATAATTACATATAAATAAATCGGATTTTACAGATGCAAAGATTTTAGAAATGGTGCATCCTTGAGTTCATCCCAAATTGTATCCAGTGCACATTTTTTAAATCGGGGCAATCACAGCGTGAATGTTTATGCCGGTGTTCCAAGAAGGCAAGTTTACAATGTTTCAAGAAGTCAGGTTTACAGTGGCACTGCCACACCTCACTGGTTCGGCTTATAAACTCCTCTGCACCAGCACTCATTTATTTAGGAAGCTGGGGAAGGATTAACTTAAGCTGATCGATATTATATAGCCAGACTCATCAATCATATCCCAGCTGAACAAGTAAGTATGTGTGAGGATATAAAGTAACTTTCCCTTCTGTTACCCTTCGGTTGGAGGCCAATGGCAATGGCCAAGTGACATGGACAGCTGGCTGAGGGTGGAGCCCAAATGGAATGTGTGTGTGAGACAAGGGGGACCAAATGTCTGCACAAGAATATACAAACCTGTCATCTGGCTGGTCCCTACAAAGAATTAAAAAAATAATAATTCAAGTGTAGCACAGCAGTAATGACCGTGAATGATTTTGTTTGTATGTGAGTGAGGGAAGGAGGGAGAGAGAGACAGAGAGGGAGAGAGAGGGAGGGAGAGAGAGCGAGAGAGAGCGCACATCTTAGCATTTATTTAGCTCCAAACTATGTCAGAACAGCAATCACAGCAATAAAACAGCTATGAAGGACTAGCAAACACATGACTGATGCATATCAAGTCAGCACATGTATTGTTGTTGTTGTTAGTGTCATATTTTACTTAATCATAAAAATGTATGATTAGTGTGATGCATTTTTATTTTTTATTTACTGAATATTAAACATCACCTCAACGTTTTCCACATATTCTTTCTGCGTCTAGTGGTTTCCTCTTACCCCCCAAAAACATGCAGGTACGTAGACTGGCTGTGCTAATCTGCCCTTAGGTGTGAATGAGTTTGTGAATGTGTGTGAGCATGGTGCGCACATTATCAAATGCACATTATCACTGAAGTCTGGGTCATGTCTATCCGTGTTGGTGAATTGTATTGCAGTAGAACTATGCCAGCGGTGATGCGTAAAACCTCAAACCTGGTAAAAAAAAATGCCTTAAACATAACAGAAAGGGTATAGCATGGTCTACGCTGCTCTTAGCTCTTAACCCCTAGGCAGAGAGCCTTGATAGTATACACTAGCCTGCTGTGTGTTTTGGGTCAGAAGTACTGCTCTGCAAAGAGCTCCATTCAGCCTCTCAGTTTCCTTCCCTCGCTCTGTGTCTCACTGACACACTCTCACACACTCACTCTGTCTCACACCCTCACAGAGCAGCCATTGTCACCGATGGCATGTTGCATGCTTCCGCTAGGATGAAGTCCTAAGACACAGGAACAAACACCACCCCGCTGCATGTCTACACACTACGCACTTAGACACAAGGCCAATGTGTTCAACAAACCAGTTCCGAATGGTCAACAGCACACAATCAAATCAATAGTCCATCATTCTAGGCTTTCCATCATCACACGTCTGGATTTCTCAAATTCAGGTAAACAAACCTTTCAGGATTTGAGAAATCCAAGAAACCTGGATTGATTCTGGTTTTTCAGTTCATCCAGTCGGAGAGTGAGAACACTCCACTTCGGGCTGTTTCACACCATTATCTTCCTAGGAAACACACCTGGTTGTGTTTTATTCCTTTCCATATATGATATACACAGTGAGCTTGCAGTCGGCAGTTCCTCTGCGTCATCGTAGTGCCCAGTGTGTACAGTTGGTGCACGGCTTTTGATGAATGGCATTTGAGCTTCGAGTGACATCAACACTTTTCAGCATGCTGTGATTCAGCTGGATCTTAATACTTAATACTTTCAGCCTGACAGATAAACATCAAACACACACACACTCTTCTGGTGTATTGTACGGACTCAGTATGAGCTGATCTGTATTAGTGCTTCAAATGACACGTGTCACAGCACGCCCAACTTCTCATACCAGAAATACTGTATTTTTATATATATGTATGCCTCGGTTTGTGTTGGAATACCAATTTAAAGCGAAGTTATGAGAATCATACCATCAATAACATCTCATATCCTGGCTGGTTGGATTGAACGTGTACTAGAGAACAAAGTAAAGGTTTCGGTTTCTTCAGTGCTTTTGGTCTTCGGTGCCTTTTGGTGGACAGGTGGTTGGGTGTGAATCCCACATGGATTGTGTGTGTCTCAAAATAGTAAAGGTCTAGTGTTTCCTGACCTCTGTGTATGTCCTGTAAGCCAGAACTGATTCAGAAAAATTGTATGTGCCTGGAAGGAAGAACTGATAAAGCAGCACACGGTTGCATTGTAGTTTGTTCATTCAATTATTCAGCTTGATGAGTGAATTCCAGGTGGATTAAAGAGGTGGATCTTTAGGCTGCTTATGTTCTCGTGAAATATAGATTTCTGTCGAGATCTAATATAAAGTCAGTGTTCAGGTTTAGTGGGGTTGAGGTTATAGAGATGTTCCGTGTGATGCCTTAATACAAGATAACAAGCTTCATTCATGTCTCATAGGTTTGTGAGACACTGATATCTGACATTTTGTCTAACAGCCTAATGAGCAGGTTCAACTGAGAAGCACGTTACAATATCTTATTACGGAAAGTGAACACATCTGGATTAGTATGCAAGACACAAGTCGAGCAGATGCTTTACATTTGTCTCTACACGGATTCATTATCACAGTGGATTGTATGTTTAATTAGACTTGGGGGGGGAGAAAAAAAAAACTTTGGTATAAGTTAGAGCACAGTGAATACTCACCTTCCGTGACTTCCCTGACTCGTCCACTTCCCTGTGCAGAGACGGGATCGACACCTCAATCATCGCCGTCACGTTCAGCATCGCCGCCTGGACGAACACCGGCGTCTGTCCCCCGAACAGGTCGAGGAGAAAATAAATCCGGTGTCTGATCAATTTCAGGCTCTGGACCCTTCCGCTACAGCCTCAGTGCGTGAGAGAAACGAACTCTCTCTGTGGTGTAGGGGAAATAAAAGTAGGGCGGATGATTATAAAAGAAAGACAGCAGGTGGATTTTGATCAGAGCGCTTTTGAGCGCCGCAACGCTACAACACGAGTCGCTTTGAAAGACACAGCGTTTACAAGTTACACGCATAAGCCCCGCCCACAAACAAACACCCCGGCGCGCTGATTGGCGCGTCTGTCCCACTGGAGTGGCCCAGAAAAACAAACAGGAACAAACACGCCCTCCAGAAATGTGATATATAAAGTTAATATGTGAGAGTGAGTGTGATCGTGACAGGAGTCATGAGCTCTGCTGGCCTCTGACTAATCACTGGATGCTGAAACAGCGAATTCATTCATCCTGTCAGTGATTAAATGGTAAAAACTAAAGATAGGCTACAGTATGTGACCAGAAGTTTGTGGACACCTGACTATGACCCTCCTTCCCCAAACTGTTGCCACAAAGATGGAAGCACAGAAGTCTAGAAAATCACATAAATAGCTTTACAGTTTCCCTTCACTAGAGTTAGGTGGCCTTGAATAAAATGTATTATTATTATTATTATTATTAACACACACATGAGGTTGATGAGGGCGGCATGGTGGTGTAGTGGTTAGCACTGTCGCCTCATAGCAAGACGACCCGGGTTCGATTCCCGGTCTGGGTCGTTCTGTGTGGAGTTTGCATGTTCTCCCTGCGCTTGTGTGGGTTTCCTCCGGGTACTCCGGTTTCCTCCCACAGTCCAAAGACATGCATGTTAGGTTGATCGGTCACTCTAAATTGCCTGTAGGTGTGAATGTGTGCTGGCCATGTGATGGACTGGCGACCTGTCCATGGTGTAACCCGCCTTCGCCCGATGACGCTGGGATTGGCTTCAGCTCCCCCGTGACTCCGACTAGTGGGATAAAGTGGAAGATAATCTTGGATCTTGGATCTTGGAGTGAACGTTGTACAGTCCTCACACTGATGTTTGTTGAGGCCCCAGCATTGAATTCTGATGTTACTTGAAGCAGTGTTGCACGTCTATCACGTGAAACAATTCTCACCAGCCGACGCTTTTCACGTTCACTCAGAGTCTTTTTACGGCCACACTGCTGTCATAGGCTCGAGGTTTTGCCAGAGTCCTTGTTGTCACGGTACACCTTGACATGAAAATCCAAACTTTGCTTTGTCCTTCGAAATGCTGTGACCATCTCACAAGCTCCAACTATTAAATGGTGTTGAAAATCTCAAAATCGTGATAACTTGCCATTCTCACTGTGGAAACAGCTCTAGAAGCTTCCATAGATGTCTGTCGCTTTATATACACACTGGTGGATGCAACCAATGACATGCATAGCTGGCGTTGCTATGTATTTTGCATAGGCTCCAGTACCAGTTTTTCTGGTACTTCACTGTAGTGTACATTTAGAAAAGAACACACCACCTCCTAATGTCTTCAGAGTGATGTCACTTGACTTAGACTCAAACATTTCCAGTGTGTTTGGGGCTTCTGCTTTTCCAGCTCCTGACTGTAAGAGAAACCATGCGGCTGGTTGACGATGCACTGTTCATGACGTGCATCCTCTGTCCTTTATATACACATCATCACACTTCACATGACTTGTGGTAACTCTCACGCATGGATTCATTTTCACTGCTGACTTCAGCTGCTTGTCTGTGAATGAGCTGCAAGAACACACCAGATTCAACAATCCTGTTCATAACATTTACACACACACACACACACACACACACACCATCTGACTGGACAGAAATCAGACAATCAGTCAGCAAAGGCATATTTGCTGATTAGAAGAAACGTGAATGTAAGAAGTTTTCCTAAAGTTAAAGACAGACCAATCTATTGACACTTGTAACTTTTTCAGTAATACAAACCTGACCACATGTCCTACAGTAACAGATATACGCAATTCTACCATAGCGCTGTTGAATTCTTGGTATAGGACAGTACCAACAGGTACTACAAGCAAAAAAGTCTTATTATACAATAAGTACACCATTTAGACATTTCTGGTAATGAAATGTGGGAAAATTTTGCTTTTGGAACTGAAAACCACTTCAGTGCTCTCAAGTGGATCTGTGACTGCTCAGCCTGGTTGGAGGACAGGAATTTTTGTACATGAGCAAACATCCAGAAATGCCTCCATTTTGTCCACCTGTAACAAATCTGTGACCATGAAAACTACCAGAATATCAAGTCGCTTTCAAAACAGCTGATAAATACCAGATAAGAAACAGAGTAAGACTTATAATCTTTAAAATCATTTGATGCAATAATTGTTTTGTAGTATATGTAATTAATTGGTTCAGCTATATTTGAAGGCCCTTCAAGATTAAACAAGCAGCACTGACCGGGACTCAGGAGAGCTGAAAAGGTTTCGGTTGTCTCATTAAGGTTGTGTGTAACACAACATTTCCATATCGGAAGAGGAACATTATTTAACTGAAATGCATTCAACTGATTCACTTGGATTATGACATTGTCTATTAGATCCATGACGTATTAGTTTGATTATAAAGTAATGATTTTGTTTTCATCATCGTTTTTTCCCCTTGTTCTATAGATTTACATTTATGGCATTTAGCAGACACTCTTATCCAGAGGGACTTACAAAAGTGCTTAGTCATAAACTTGGAATATCCAAAGCTAAATCTGGTAGACCTGAATTCAGGCTACTTTTA
>JAOVVH010000012.1:3588461-3599453 GCA_028566435.1 Scorpiodoras heckelii
CTCACTCACTCACTCACTCACTCACTCACTCACTCACTCACTCACTCACTCACTCACTCACATTTAGCACCTGGAAAATTTCCATCTATGTGGTTCTCATTTGTTGTTCTTCACATCCACTGACACTATTTGTCCTTGTTTTTTGAGATTAGGTTGTTAGGTGGGTTTGACATTTGAATGATTCTCTTTCATGTTCAGAGAGCTCCACTGCCAGGTGCTGTAGTTTCTACAAAATGACTGACAGGAGGTGTATCCAAACACAAACCAGAACCGGACTGGACCGGAAGTCAGTTTTCCAGCTGGTTGGTTTTCTCAGTGGCTTAATAAACTTCTGCTGAGACAATAGCTTATCCCATTGGATTTTTATTTATCATGTCCTACATCTGTTTCAGATGATTTGTACAAATGAGGAAGAAAAATAATCTTGACTATTGCACCTTTAAGTGCAGTAATGATTATGATAGATTATCCATGACCACGTCACACTTTCGTTTACATTCACAGCAGAGGGAATTACATTGATTAAAATGTTCTGCCTGATATTTTAAAGATGGAAAATGTAAAGGTAAAGTGATCCACAAGAATAAAAAAATAATATCATACTTTTGTTGGTTGTGGGTTGTAGGTTCATACTTCCTATTGTATATACATATTTACAGAGTGAATAATTTATGTGGACATATAAGAATTAGGTGTTGCACAGTGAACACATGTGCCTTCACTACAGTAATTTATTATATCACTGTTATATCACTATAGCTACTCTTAGGCACCCTATTGTTTTATGTACAACTTTTGTTATTGATGTTTTTTCAGTTCTGCATTATTGAGTCACTACAAAAAATGGTTATTTTCCAAAGGTTACTTTTCCAACAAAAATTTAAATGTTACATAAAAATGTTTGTATGTCAGTAATGTAAGCAACACATTACATAACAGACCACTTAATATAAAACACAAAACATAATGAAAGCTGCTGTGTTTTACATTTAAAAAAAAGAAGTAAGTGTGGCAATCAAAGTCTCCAGAAGAGCTGTGGCAGATTCTCCAAGATGCTCAGTAAAACTTAAAGGCTAATTTCCTTATAAAACTGCACACATTGAACCTGGGAACACTGTTTAAGAAAAAGGCACAGCAAATTAGCTGGTATGTTTTACTGCGTGTTTTGGAGAATCTGCCACAGCTCTTCTGGAGACTTTGACTGTCACACTTACTTGTTTTTTGCATGCAAAACCCAGCAGCCTTCATAATGTTTTTTTGTGTGAAAAGTGGTCTGTTATGTAACGTGTTGCTTTCGTGCAGTGAGATGTTCATGTGACTGGGTTTGGTCAGTAGGACTCCTGGGATGCTGCTTTCTCTATCTGCACCTACGTGCAACACTGCCCTCTGTGGCTTGAGTTGTCCAGAGACTGAATTACAGACTCGCATTGTTGGTCTTGTTGGACTTCCATCAGTCTACAGGGGCAGAATACAGTGATCAGGTCTGCATACATTTCTCAAAAATCTATTCAGAGTAAATCCATTTTAGTATGTTAAAATTTACTAGTCTCACCTAGCCAAATGTGTCATGGCCTCCTGAATGTTATAGCCACTTTTAGCACTGCATTCAAAAAACTCAGCCTGGTACTCCTGACACACAAACACAACCATGTTAACAGACAATGAAAGAACCTTAAAATAATGGTTAAACAAAAGTCCTAAAGTGTTGATTACCTCAGCCAGTTTCTGTCCCTGCATGGTTGTCACCTGTCTCCTTCCGCCATCCTCCATGTCCATCTTGTTGCCTAGCAGCATCACACATGCACCATCAGCCTTGTTTTTCTGCCAGAAGGATGCATTCACATTAGAATAGCCAGTCATACAAAAAACAACAAGCTTGTGCTTATGTTAATATGGCCAAATCTCTGGGCTTGTCGCATTTCACCTGTAGTAATGCAAACCTTCACAGAATGGCTCATTTGCATCACAAATTGGCCTCACCTGTACTTGGTCGAGCCAGTGACGCACAGCCATGAGCGAGGTCGTCTGAATGACATCATACATGACCAGAATCCCATCTGCTTTACGGTAATACTGTGTTGTGATGCTGTGGAATCTGACACAGAGGAAGTACTGCGCCTTTATTATTAAATGTCTTTTCATTTGAACATTCAGGATTTTATTTTAGATTGATTTAGGTGTATTGCAAAATTTCTTCAACAATTTTATTACTGATATAGTAACATACTACTATTACAATAAAATTTGTTATGATTGATCATGTTAATATTGTAATATAATGAAGTGTTAAATATAACTGGGTAAATGTCCAGTTGAACATATATGGCATATTGAGTATTATTTAATACACTTTTACTTTACTGACTGGTGAATAGTAAAGTAAGGGTTATTTTTTCCTACCTTTCCTGTCCTGCTGTGTCCCAAAGCTGGAGCGCAATTTGGGTGAAGTCAAGTACTAAACTTCTCACCTGGAAGTCCATACCTGTCAAGCAAATGCAAATGATGTTTGGTGTTGGGAGAAGCTTTCAAATGCTGTGGCTCTAAACCTGATTTTATGTGTAAGTAAGTACATTAGCAGAAGCTGGAGCTGCCTGGTGCTGTAGCTTACCTACAGTAGTGCTCATTTTATTAGGGAAGTGTCCTTTACAGTAGTGATGGATGAATGAGCTCTTTCCAACTCCTGAATTGCCTAAAAACACAACCTTAAAGACACGCTGTGGGCCGCTTACTCCAGCCTGGGAGACACAGGTACAAAAAAACACAATAAAATCCAGAGCAGGCTGAATGATTGAAGAAAAACACACATAACTCAAAAACTCATTGCCATGCAAATTTCACAACTTCTATATTTGCATCATAGACAACAGGCTTGCAAGCGTACAGTCCGTTCTTCTTACATTCTAGTCTTGGGGGATAAGAGGATCTTGATCATATGCTTACAAAAGAAAGCAAAATTAAAACAGTGCTTAAAAACACAAAAACATTCTTTACAATACCGTTTTCCTGTACATATCCGCTTTATGGTTTTTCTCTGAGAGTGTTAGCTCTGCCTCAGCAATCACGTCAGGTGAGCTGTTTGTCATCTGACCAACAAAACTGACCTGTCTTAAATATTAATAATAAAAAAATAATTATATTCAGCGAAACAGATCTCAAATTTTAACCCTTTAAAGTTCTATGGCATGTCAGCAGACTTACATTCCTCTATTTCATGATTCATAAGTTAGTTTCACAATAATAATTACCAAATAATATATTTAAAGTGGAATAATAAATAAGTAAACATTTTAAGGTAGTTAAAGTCTCAGATATTAACAACCAAAATCAAAAATGAGCATCAAAGGCTTATTGGATAAATATATCATATTTCTTAAATTCTTAATCATAAATCTTAATTATAAATTATACAGTACTTACAAATTTGGTCCACTGGTGTTGGATATTGCTAAATTAATCCATTTAAAGTTGCTATTAAAGCCAAGATTCATTATTTTGATGAACCAAATGTTTCATCCATCGCTAATAATGTTCTTATTTTAGACGTGACACTATGTGAAAAGTATCCAGTTAAGCATTGTCACCTACCTAGTTGCTATAGTTCTCAACAAGCACATTCAAATCATTTTTATATAAAATACTTTTAATAAATGTTTGATGTGAATTTTAGTGCCCCACCTGTTGCCAGGTCTCTTGGCCAGCACATAGTCTCCGATTATTGATCCTTTCTTCTCTAAAGGTCTCTTCATCTTAGGTGTCTATGGAACAGTCCATGGAATATTATGGCTTTAGAAGAAATTAAGAGCTGTATGTAAAGCATGAACAAACAGGTGTCTGAGAAATGCAATGTTTGTGGTGACTTTAAATCCTCTTATTCTCTAAAGAACTTGTTTCTCTTGTATAACTGGGGTTTAATTGCTTAGCTCTGAAGTCACAGCCTCGGGTTTTATTTATAGAAGGTAGAGAAGTGTGTGCATGTGTATACATGTTTGGTTCTTGCGCAATAAAGACACAAATAGTAGGTTTGTGTACCATCAGTAATGCCTTTTATTGTGTATTGTGGTGGTGCTGAAAAACACACCCATTTGTTCATAACCTGACAAACGTTTCTCCATTTTGTTCATGAACTTGTGACAAAAAACACAGAAAGCCACAGAAGCTGGTCAAGACTAAACATACAGTGAGTGCAATAAATTAATCCAACTTTACAAAAATATACCACATAATGGTACAGGCATAAAATTCAGACAAAACATTATGTTGTGATAAATAGATTCATCAGGTGATGTGTGCTAACATGCAGACTTTAAACATTTTACTCAAAAATGATTGTCTGCACAGCATTTTAAAATCGCCACAAAATTAAAAGAATAAAATAAGAAAAGAGATCTTTGGTCACTGCATCAGTACATGATTTAGAAAGATACATTCATCAAAAAGACCAAATCACTTCAAAACGTGCATGTAAATGTGCAGAAAATATGCCTTTTTGAGAAAATGTCAGTCAGAATGTCCTTTTAGGGGTGCCACATGCTAAAATTTACTTTCATAAAGAATCAGAAAGAAAAAAAAATCTGATTGTAGAATTCACTTAATGCACAGGATTTGTTCTCCAGTCCCCTCTGTAAGTTTAGCCCAACCTCACCCAACACCCCCTTCATTTTCCATATTTGTGTCTGTATCTAAAGTTAGATATCAAATGGTAAATCCCAAGTTCCAAGTTGTGGATACTACAAAATGTGGAAAGGTTCAAGGGAGTAAATATTTACGCAAGGCCCTTTAACTACAGCCAAGGACAGAAAGTCAGTAAATGTTATGATCTCCTCCTGGGTGTAGTTGCTATTGGCAGTTAAAGGTGTGCTTAATTGCTACATGTTCTCAGAGTAAAGTTGTGTGTGCAGGAATGGTTTAAATAATATCCATAACTGCAGCAGATCACATTTGATCACAGTGGGTTAGATAATGCAGAAGCAGAGAGTCCAACCGCTCCTCATGATAATGTCTTCATTTTAACCCCCAATGTTTTCACAACTGTAGTGCTCTTACAGGTTACATCCTGCACTGGCTGTCACGAAAATACCAAGAGTACGGCTTTGTTCGAAATGACAACACTACATACAGTCTACTACACAGTATACAACAGTGATTTCCAGTTCACTAATGTGATTGGCTAAGTGACCTTCCGAAGGTGCTCATATTTAGTACAACAGTACAGGGACATTTAATTGTTGTATCACTTCTCATTTTTTTTTTGTTTATTACATACAATTTCCAATCATTTTAGCAATAATTCAGCTGAAACTGTTACTACTAGTGCTGTCAAATTATAAAGATTTAAAATATATATAAAATATATATAAAGATTTAATCACGATTAAAAATATTAACGCCACTAGTTTTGGGCTGCATTCCAATCGCAAGTGTCCCTAAGCTTCCTACACGCTGTACACACTGTTCATAGGGAACTTGGCCAGTAAAACGGCTCTATTTGAAACGCCCTGCAACGTCATCAACAGCAGACAGCTGATTGGTTGTGTTCTACATTACAGCACTCAGCTGTATTTAGCATGATAAACAACGCTGTTCAGACTTGAAATAAATGTGATGAAACCTCTATGAACTGTGGGTGATGTATTTCAACTTTTTAATGTATGTTTTGGTTGGAACGTAAACTTACTCTTCGCTTGCAACGTGCCGCGTTACTCTAACTTAAATGCCTTTAATTAAACTCCAACTCTAATCAGTATATCAGATGAATGAAAAACAAAAACAATTTTTTTATTTTAAAGAATGAAAAGATGTCAATCATCTTTAATATTTTACTTTGATCAAATAAAGTCAAGTGAATAATGAGGCAACATTCAACGGTCGTTTCTCTTAAAATAGACCAGTGATAAACGGCATCAACATTTTCACTGGTCCTATGATGCCGACCTGAATGTACAACACAAATCAAAATGTGCGTTAAAACTGTGATTAACAAAATGTAAAAAATGTATCGCGTGACAGCACTAGTTACTACACATACTGTAGGCTCTCAGGCTCTCAGTATTACAATTATCTTAATTTCTTGTTTATAGAACTGTCATGCAAAAGCAATCTCTCACTTGTACCGTGCTCATGCTTCACCCAATGATTCCTGGGTGATATAAGGTACACCATGAGCCACTTTTACTGTCCTGCAGACTATATAGAGCTATTGCATATTCATGGTGTAGTGCATCCCATAATGCAATATGATCAGTTCATTTCCAGTACACGCTGGAAAATTGTGCGAAAGAAAGCAACACTCACAGCAACTATACACTACATGGATGGTTATAAATAGATAGATAGATTGATGTGCTTCATTAACCTCCAAGCGGAAATTTACTGTCCTTCAAGCTGAATTTAAACCAGAGCCCTAAAAAGGCTTTTAAATCCTTACTATTAGAAATTGTTTTCCTACTTGTTTTCATTAAACATTATTTCCAATGATTTTACTGCTGAACAGAAAAACCATCAGGCCAATTTTTGCATCCAGTTTACACTTCCATCCCTTCCTATGGATGCACAGCATTCTTGTAGTAATGCTAAACTACAAATAAAAGCAGCAAATAAGCACACTATATGGTCAAAAGTTTGTGGACACCTGACCATCACTTGCACTTGTTGAACTTCCCATTCCAGATTTATTCCCCGTTTGCTGTTATAATAACTTCCACACCTCTGAGAAGGCTTTCCATTAGATTTTGGAGTGTGGCTATGGGGATTTGTGATTATTAAGTTAGAAGAGAAATAGTGATGTTGGCTGAGGAGGCCTGGGGTGCAGTCAGTGATCCAGATCATCCCAAAGGTGTTCGAGTATGCAGGACACTCGAGTTCTTGGAAAACCATGTTTTCATGGAGCTCAGGTTGTGCACAAGGCATTGTCCTGCTGGAACAGGTTTGGGCCTCTTAGTTCCACTGAAGGGTAGTTTTACAATATGCAAAGGCATTGTATACATTTGTATTGCTTCAAACTCTGTAGCAACAGTTTGGGAAAAGAACACTTTTGGGTATGATGGTCAGGTATCCACAAACATTTGGCCATATAGGGTATCTTGTTACACTGAGCTCTGTTTTCGAAGTTCTGAACAAATTGATATATTTAATATTTACATTTGTATGCCAGGTTTTTGTGACATGTGTATGCAATAGTGACAACTGTATTTATATTCCAGTCCCATTACAAATTTAGGCAGAAACATTTTTTTGACTGTGTTAAAGCCTTTCAGCTTGACTCCAGCAGAACTGTAGTCTCTAAACTGTCAACAAGGTAATTTGGTCACATGGACAGGTCATCACATGATTCATGTATGACACAGTACAACCATGCAATAGTACATTATATACTAATGTAGTATACAAATACAAGCTCTATTGACACCATACCTACAAGCTGCAGTTTTATGCCTTATTTAGAAATCGGCATAATGCATCATTTTGTGTGATTTCTAACATTGTTCACATTCTGGATGATGTGTGGTGAGCTACAGTGAAGGAAATAATGCTGTGCTTTCTGTAACAGACACAATAAATAAAGCCTTTTTTTGTTCATCAATAGAAACAACATGTAAGATTTTAACCTGAGAACCGCTTTTGCATTCACATTCATTAAACTGGCCTTCAGGGTCCACAGAAAGAAACCCGTCATATGGCTGTAAGTAATCATAATCATAACAAGCTGTACGTTTATATTTCTCAGCGTTGTTCATTCAACTTTCAGGGCGATGAAAGGCCTTTCTGAATAGTGCAGCAGAAATGTGATATCAAACTATTTTCAATATTCAACAGACGTGAATATTGGAGTTCATGTCTAAGCACTGAGTAGCCATTATTAAGTGAATCTTCAATAGTCAACCAGTCTAGTCTAACCCTCATTAGGCGAGAAGCCCCGAGCTCAGCCCCATGCAAAGGCAGAGAAAGCAGGTGAAGATTCGCTGGTTTCTGCTGAACCGACATGCACAGCGCTGCCCACAGCTTCACACCAGTCATAACGTGCAGTCACATACCAAACACCAGCGCAGTCCAGTTCAGTATGGGTAGAAAGAGTACCCACCCCACTGTGGGGTGTCATGGCCACAGTTGCATTGTGGGTAAGATGGAAGAGGAGGCATGAAGGATTGTCTGTGACTAACCATCTTCTGATTCTGCTGCGCATCCTTCTCGTCCCGCAGACGCTTGTTCATGTCCCTGAGAAAGAGACAGGATGAAATGATTAGTTAAAGAAATGCCATTCTTAAAGGCTATAAATAAAAATCACTTAAAAATAGTGTGGTTTATAATAACAGTTATCACTGTTGGTCAGCTAAGCTGGTCGATCAGTTTCTCTCTCTGAGATTAAGAACTATAATAACACCCTGAACACCTGAAACACAAAACACTAGTTCATAATGTGTACTTGACTGTACATCTTTTTCGATCCAGAAACTACTTGGCAATTCTGTATCTTCAGGTGGGATTTTTAAAGCAGCCACACACACCAGAGCTGCTTATCTCTATGAAAGACAGCCACAGTGGTGACCAGCTCATAAACAGTTCTTCTAAACTGCCTAAAGTGACATCCTCAAAGGTCTTGTTTTGTCCAAACCAAAAAGATATTTAGTTTACTGTCACAGAGGAGTAAAGAAACCAGAAAATATTCTAATTTAAAAATGAATCAGAGAATTTATACCTTTTTTCCTTAAAAAATTACTCAAACTGATTAATCTTTTTTTTTAAGTTGCTGATTAATTTAATAGCTGCTTAATTCATTAACTGTTGCAGCTCTTGTATAAATGATGCTAACATTATTATGAGATATCAAATCAGAAACTTTATCAACTCTAGTGGCACTATTGATCCTTTATCCCCTTTAAAAAATATCAAAAACTGTATTTTTATACAGCTGTGATTAGTTTGCAACACCTATAACTGAGATATATTTAATTATGTGTCACAATACATTCTGCCTTCCCTGTAACTGCTTTTTCCATTTGCTTGTGTGTACACTGTGCCACACTCCCCTGCCTTATCTTATATCTGGTATCTGTCAAAAGCAAATAAACTTGAAATGGACAATGACCTGGAGACACACCTGCAGAAAGCTTCAAGTACTGCTACACATGCATGAAGTCTTACCTGAGCAGATCCAGCTGCCTCGTCAGGCTCTCTCTCTCTTTCTGCATGTTTCTGGAGACTTTCAGCACTTGCCTGGGTATAAACACCACACACACATTTATTATAACTTCTGTGACAAGGGCGATGCTCTTGTATAAATCAAGGAGCAAAGACAATACAGTAATTCTCAGTCAGTAGTTTCATAAACCATACATCAGTGATACAAAGTCGTGCCATTTTGAGGACAGTGCTGTTATAAAGTTGCCTTACATTTGGATGCACAGTATGGAGCAGTTTACTGTCTTAAATATTATCAGTTTCTTCTTGCAGAAATGCTTCTGCAATTCCATTTGCAAAAACGTACATTTCAATTACAGGATTCAATTCCCGTAATTCCCAACCTCTGACCAGGAAACAAACAAAGAAAATGCAACTTGGAATTCCTAGTTGAGAACTTGAGACGTTCTCAGAATGAACATTAAACAAAGCAGCATTTCTTATCTTTAAATGAGTCATACTGTAAAATACATAAGTTTTTGCTTTAGATCAACATACAGACATATTTGCTTCTTAAATCTATAACATTAGGAGCTAAATAGACTGAAGTGCCAGAAAAACTGTACTACATACAGTAGCAACGCCACCTATGTGCATCACTGGTTGTGTCCGGCAGTGTATATATAAAGCAATAGGCATCTATGGACGCGTCTAGTGCTGTTTCTGACGTGAGAATGGCGAGTTATCACGATTTTGCGATTTTCAACACGGTTTAATAGTTGGAGATCGTGAGATGGGTCATAGCATTTCGGAGGTAGAAGCAAAGTTTGGATTTTCACATAGGAGCATTTCAGGGGTGAACCGTGACTACAAGAATTCCAGCAAAACCTCAAACTTTGACAGCAGCATAGCTGTAAAAAGACTCTGGGTGAATGTGAATAGCATCGGCTGGCAAGAATCGTTTCACACGATGGACTGTGAGGACTCTGCAACGTTCCCTCCAAGATCCTGCCAAATGTTACCAGTTTTTCTGTATGCAGTATATCAGTCATCACAGTTAGCTGGCTAGCATGTTGCTAACAAAAGACGAACATGGAGACATCCACGTTTCTTCCCAACTTTGTAGCTCAAATGCATGGAGTTAGAAATTTCCGAGCTCTGATTTCCAACTTCCAGTAAGTTAAATCATAAGCCATCTCACCTCTGCTTGCCTTCCTGCTGATCCGTGAGGGTTTCCTGCAGGATCTGCAGCTGGTTAAGGGCCTTCTGTAGCTCCTCCCGGCTCTCCTCCAATTGTTCCCGCA
This sequence comes from Scorpiodoras heckelii, assembly GCA_028566435.1. NCBI lineage: Eukaryota > Metazoa > Chordata > Actinopteri > Siluriformes > Doradidae > Scorpiodoras > Scorpiodoras heckelii. Next base: position 3,598,880 of record JAOVVH010000012.1, read on the forward strand.
AATCTGCATTAACGAGCTGCAGCCTTTGGTTCTGCCCCCGAGTGTTTGTCTGCTCCTGGCACAGAGCCTTGATCCTGGTTTCCAGCTATAAGGAGCCGCAAGCAGAGTGCGTTATAGAATACGTTCTAAGCAACGAACTGTAACGGTTCTGAACTTACAAAGAATGTAGTGTTTACTTCTCTCTGCTTGGTCAGTGTGAACTCTAGTTCCTGCTCCCTCATCCTCAGCTCCTGCAGCAGCTGTTCTATTTTGTTCCCCTGTTTCGCACTGCCCTTCATCAGCAAACCAACACCAACATCATCATCATCATCATCATCATAATCATATTCTCTGTGCAAGACTTTTACATGCAGATTATTGACCTCTTTTTCATCCAGACTTACCAGAGCGAGTCGTTTCTCTCGCTCTTCTCGGAGTTGGTTCTCCAGGTCTTCGTAAAGTGAGCGCACAACTCTGTCATGGTCTTCTTCTCGTCTGTGTACGAGACAACACACGGGTGCGCGCACACACACACACACACACACACACACACACACACACACACACACACACACACACACACACACACACACAC
>JAOVVH010000012.1:3666093-3676847 GCA_028566435.1 Scorpiodoras heckelii
ACTTTAGTATTAATCTACAATGCAGAAGATTTTTAAATAATGAAAAACCACTGAATTAAAGGTGTGTCCAAACTTTTTACTGGTACTGTAATTATCATAACTTATTATATTATCAACACATCAACAGTCCTTGTTTTTGCACTAAAACTGCTCATTTGCACTTCTGGTAGACACTTAGCTGCAATGACAATAAAGTTGAATCTATCTATCTATATATCCTATCTATCTATCTATCTATCTATCTATCTATCTATCTATCTATCTATCTATCTATCTAACTCAAACAGAATAGGCAGTCCTCCAAAGACCTTCATTATCAGCAAAAGAGAGCAAGAGAGAGAGACAGAGAGAGAGAGACAGAGAGACAGAGAGAGAGAGAGAGAGAGAGAGAGACAGAGAGAGAGAGACAGAGAGAGAGAGAGAAGGATTGTTCTATAACACAAGTTATAACAACATTACATCTAATTATAAATCATTAAAATGTGCAATGTGCTGTTCATTAATAAAGTAAACACTGTAATCGTTGGTGAATCACTGAGATATTAGTGGAACTTCACACACCAGATTATGTGGGTATATGTAAATCAGTGATGTTTTTCGTTTGTATAAGAAATATATAATATATAAATATAAAATCTGTGTAATGTCTTCTGCAGTGATTTGGATTCCTGAGGATATAAAGTGTCTAATGTGGCTGAGATCTCTGTGTGAGAAGGTAATCTCTTGTTTGCACATAAGGTGTGTATGGTGTGTGTGCGTGTGCGTGTGTGCGTGTGCGTGTGTGTGTGTGTGTGTGTGTGTGTTTGTGATTCTGTTTAGCTGGGGTTGTTGTTTCAGCCATGAAACAATCTATGCTTCAGTGAACACTTCTGGCTTCTACCTTAGAATAAGGCATGAGTGTGTGTGCGTGTGTGTGCGTGTGTGTGCGGGTGTGAGTGAGCCATGTCGTGACGAGGGAACAATTGAAAGCATCACTGTGAAGAGCAGCAGTCATGAGCCGCTGCACCCTGTCAGCTTTACTCACCACACACAAACACACACACACAGGATGATTTCTGACAGAACGAGATGCATGTCTAAGACAGAGTGATGATCAGGATCCTCATCATCTAAGTTTATCTCAGTAGTAAACAGAGGAGACGCCTGAGATTGAGTATAAGTGTGTCTGACAACGTTGTGTTTCTCAGAACACTTCAGACTAAATTACGGCAGAGGATATGAGCTTTCATTAGAAACATATTAGACGTGGCTGACCAAAACCAGTTATCATACGTTTCTCCCTAATAACTGTCTTGACTAACAAGGAAGACCATTTATAACATTTTAAATTTGGGAATCAAAAATGATTCTAATATTTAGACCAGCAACAGCATCCTCTCACTAAGATGTTATTTATCCACTTGGCATTCACATGTATGTAATGAATGTAATGAATTGATGAAAATTTGGAAACCTTCAGCACCTCAGAGTGTTCGTGTGGAAAATATGGGGATACAATTTCATCATCTGTCTGGAATCATGTCACGTCAGATCCTCACAAATAACTCTGAGATGGTGGTAGAAACAAACAGGAAAAGTGGAAGCAGAGCTTGCATATGATATCATGTTTATGTCTGAAAAACATACAAAATGATTATGGCCTCCACAGCTAGCTGACGGTCATATACACTGAAGTACCAGAAAAACTGGTACTATACAAAATACATAGCAACAGCACCTATGCACGTGCATCTGGAAGTGCGTATATAAAGTGACAGACATCTATGGAAGCTTCCAGAGCTGTTTCCGCCATGAGAATGGCAAGTTTCTCGATTTTGCGATTTTCAAACCTAGGTGTGTGTTGCCCATGTTGCTAGTGCCCCTTTAAGGGGGGGTAGGCTCAAAGTATTTTTGGGCAATTTCTACAAAACCATTTTTACAGCAAGTTGGCTTCTAGAAGGCGCATTACCCTAGCTCATTACGATTCATTTGTGGCGTAGCGCCACCTAGTGAATAATGTAGGCAATCATTTCAGTAGCCAAAATCTTATGATGTAAAGGTTCAAACTTCACAAGATTTCCACATCACTCCCCCATTCTTTAGACACACACCACATTTCGTTAAATTTCATTCATGGGGCTCTGCAACTGACGCATTTATATTTCAAGAATTACTTAAGCGGCAATTTAAACTTTGGTACAATGATTTCACATAATTTTTGTTCTTTCTCTCATTTTATAGTGCTCTCACATGAAAATTTTTTAAAATTGTGTTAATCGTGCAATGAAATTTTTTAATTGCGCATAAATCGCATTTTAACGCACGTTTTGATTTGCGTTGTACATGATGGTCGGCATCGTAGGACCATTGAAAATGAAAGAAAAACGACTGCTGAATGTTGCCTCATTGTTCACTTGACTTTATATGATAAAAGTGAAATATTAAAGATGATTGACGTCTTTTCATTATTTTAAATAAAAAAATAGTTTTTGTCTTTCGTTCATCTGGTATACTGATTCGAGTTGGAGTTTAATTAAAGGCATCGATTCGCCAATTAGAGTAACGTGGCACGTTGTAACCGAAGAGTAGGTTTACGTTCCAACAACAACATACATTAAAAACATACATTAAAAAGTTAAAATACATCACCCACAGTTCATAGACGTTTCATCACAGTTATTTCAGAAGTGCCGACAGCATATAAAATGAGTCTGAACAGCGTTGTTAAATACAGTACTGTCTTATAGAACACAACCAATCAGCTGTCTGCTGTTGATGATGTTGCAGGGTGTTTCAAGCAGAACCATTTTTGTGACCGAGTTCCCTATGAAGTGCCCTTGGGATTCTGTAAACTGTGCAGTATGTAGGGAGCAGGGATATAGCTTAGGGATTGGATTGCAGCCTAAAACGAGTAACGTGATGGTCAGTTTGGGCATGTTTGTGTTTGTGCGGCACTGCTGGATTGCGTAGTTTAACTAATTTATAATCTGCGTTAAAATTTGTAGTGCTGTTAATTTTTTCAATCGTGATTAATTCTTTAATGCCTTAATTTGACAGCACTAATTTATTATAGTTATTATGGACAATTTAGGGATAAAATGTATATAAGTTAAAAGTTATGTCTTTGTAAAGCTGCTTGGGGACAGTGTCCAATGTCCATGTCAATTGAATTGAATTGAATTGAGTTGAAGTGATCTTTATGTAGTGGGCATATTATGCACCACCATGTGGTACATCAAGTTTGCTACTTCCTGTTACTTGAGGAAATGCTTCCATTGGTCTAGCACTTGTTTAGTTTCTGTGCAAATGTAAAAAAAAAAAAAGATTTAGAAAAAGCTTTTAAAATGTTTAAGAAAAGTAGATTTTTTAGTGCTTCATTTATTTTAAACATGAACGCAGGCTGTAGGCTACAGTAAAAGGTCCTTCATGATACTAAAAAACATAAAGTCAGGCAGTTTTTAATGCAAAAATATGCTTCTAAGTCTTAATTCATGCTACTATTTCTTTAGTTTTTTTCTATTTTCTAATGTCAGATTATTCCAACTCACAGCAATCAGAGAAGTCACTTGAAATAACTGAGTTCCTCCGACTGGGAATTGTTAGCTGGACGGCCGTTCGTGTGGATTTTTTTTTCTGCTCAAATGTAAGAGGTAAATGTTCCAAGTGATTTCAAGGAGCCTTCTGACCCAATCTCAAACCTAATAAAACCACCAAATGGGCCAAATCCATTGACATGAGTGTTTTTAAGAAGACGGTAAAATTACACAGCAATCTGCGCACACACACACACACACACACACACACACACACACACACACACACACACACACAGTCATAGCTGTTAAGGAAAGAAAAGCTTTCAACGGCAAGAGCTCATTCACCGCACTGCAGCTTAGCTAAGAAGTGTCCAGATCCTGAAACCTGGGGAACAGAACTACATGAAAAGGGGAAAAGAAAAAGCATAATATGTAAGTATGGTGACAGAATAAGAGAACGAGAGAGAGAGAGAGAGAGAGAGAGAGAGAGAGAGAGAGAGAGTCTGAAGTGTTCTGAATCAGATGTGCTATGGATAAAAACTAGAAAGATGGTCATCTCTCTTCTTTTGCAGCCACCGAGGTTGTTTTTTTTTTTTAAAAAGCAGAACAGAAGTCTCAGATATACCGAGCTGCTCACTGTTCATCTGTTCCTGGTCCAGTGTAATTAGATCGATGCATAATTCAATGCTCCACGACGTCACACACTCGCACACACAACAGACACACTGCCTGCAGAGTCAGATTACTGATAATAAGACGTTCCTGAATTCTTCTGTAACTCATCAAGTTACTGACTTCCCTCACCCTTCAGAAATGATCTCTAGGATCCGAATGGACGAAAAAACAGAGAATTTTATCTGTAATGAATCTCTCACGAATGCTCATTTCTAACGTATGTCATCAGCCTATCTGTACACCTCTCTGATACAACAGGCTGAGCTCATCGTTGGCTCGGCACAGAATAAGGGAATGTCTTTGATCTCAGAGAATCCGAGCTCAATTAATCCACTCCGTCTGGGCCATTTTCATTAGCATTTTGTTGAAGATTTCTCTCTTGGACTACCAGTGGTGGAAGAAGAAGGAATACAGCAATGTAAAAATACTCCATTACATGTAAAAGTCCTGAATGTAAATGTACATAAGTATTAGCAGCCAAATATTAGTAAAGTATTAAAGTAAAAGTGCTGGTTTGGTCCCTCTGACTGATATGTTATTATATATGATATGACATCATTAGATTATCTTAATACTGAAGCATCGGTGTGGAAGCAGCATGTTAGTGTTGTAGATGCTCTAGGCGGAGCTACAGTTTGAACTACTTTATATACAGTTTTATATACAGAGACACCAGATAAATCTAGGGTCGTGGGGAAGGAAAGAAGAAAAAACAAAGATCAGTAATCTTTGAAAGAGGGGAAACAAAAGCACTATTTGATGGAGCTGTTAACGATCACAGACATATAATTCAAACGGACACCGGGTAAACTTAATACCCAATAACGACAATATATTTCATTTTTCATTTGAAAAAAATCAGCATAATGATGAACAAGAACAAGACATATTTCATATCTCATGAGGCAGAAACTTGAGCTCGTGTGATATTACAAAGCTACAGAAACTAATAAGAAGGTGCACAGCTCCCTAAGCAGGCATGGTGCTTTGAACAAAATTTCTTTTAGACTTTGTGTAAAATATAGAAGAAAGACAAAAGGAAAAAAAAGAAAAAGAGAAAGGCTGTGAGGAAAGTTGGTAAAAATTCAAAACAGTTCATTGTTTGATTTAATTCCACTCAGCATCACAGTGTTTGGTGTGTTTTCTAGAAATTGTGTATGATAATATTATAATAGTAATAGTAATAATAATGGTAGTGGATTACATTCAAAGAGGTGGAGAAAAAAAAACAGTCAGAAATGCAGAAATGGAGGTTGCTCACTGCAAACAGTCACATCTTAGCAAGTAAAAATGTCTTGAATATTTTAAGCCAAAGAATAATTTATTTTTTACTAATATCAAGCTTGAAGCTTGTTCTACCAGCAGGTCATTTTCCTAATTTTGGAAAAAGTCAAATGTGAGGTTGCCATCCGATCTTACATCCTGACTTGACGCTGTAACAAACCTGCTCCCTATGCAGACGTAAATCGAGAAACTCACTTTAGAGGTTGGGGTCAGGGTGCAGGGTCAGCCATGATGCAGTGCCCCTGAGGGTAGGGGTTAATGGCCTTGCTCAAGGGTCCAGATCTGGCAGTTTGGTGGTGCTGGGGCTTGAACCCCTGACCTTCTGATCAGTAACCCAGAGCCTTAACCATTCACCCACCACTGCCCTTCTAAGCCAGTGTAGCCAACATCAGCTAACCAATGGGTCAAACACTACGGCATGGTGCTGTTGTTTGTACTAACACTGAGTTTGTTAGCCTGCAGCTACGGAGGCACGGGTAAGGGATAAAACTTACTTAAAACTGCCAAAAGAAAAGGAAATATTTGACTGCATCAGTCTAGCCAATCTGAAGCATTTTGCATAATAACTCCACATTCTTACAAAGCCTGTCTTTATTTCCCCCCATAAAAAAACATAACATAAGCCAATCAACATCCGTGCAGGCGTTTTGAACTCTTAGGTATTGACTGACATGCTGTTGAAGATCACCCCTTCCCTCCTTCGACATGAGAAATGTTACAGCTCAGGCTTGAAAGATGACAAGTGCTGACAAAAACGGCTTCTAAAAAAATGCGTTTCAATTAAGGTAAAAGGAACAGACAAAGACGTTTGTCTTTCAGTGAAAAATGGTGCAAGTTCTCAAAAAAATGGGGTTTATTAAGGGAAGAAAATTGGAATATGTCTAGCCTAGAGTTAGGGCTGCGAGAGACCCAAGTGAAGCAGAGTGTGCCAAAACTTTATCAAAATAATGCAAACGTTGTCAGAAAACAACACAAGTTGCTCTTTCTGCACTTAGGGATTTAATATGTATTGAAGTGTGTGTGTGTGTGTGTGTGTGTGTGTGTGTGTGTGTGTGTGTGTGTGTGTGGACGTAGTGTTCGCTCTAGAAATGCCTTCAGGCATGTAGTTTCAACAAATCCTCTAAGTAGTAAGCATATAAAGCAAAAGTATCCTGGCTCATGTACAAGTGTCAATGAAGAAATGTTTTCTCAATTATTTTTACCTTCTGTGGTTTATGTAAGATGAACATGTACAGCACTAGTGCTGATGTTCATGCTGTGTTGCAGCATAAAGTTACATGCTCGTTAATATTCAGATGCGTTCAGAGATAATGTCAAGTAAAGCAAACTTGTTTCATGGATGGTTTCTGTTTGACTTTTTATGCATTGCTGTACTGCTCATTGTCTGAAAATGCCTGACCGTACAATCCAACTGGTCAATAGCAGCAGTCTGTAGGGCCTGCTTTGCGTGTGTGTGTCCTTACCGCAGGGGTTGCGTCTGAGCACTGGGCAGCCCTTCCTCCTGAGTGCCTCCCCCGTCTCCTGCCTCTCCTCCTCCTCCTCCTCCTCCGGGTGTGCTGAAGTTACGGAGGTGGCTCAGCTCCTCTGGCTGCACGGCGTTGTACCAGTTCTGTAGCCCGCAGTCTGGGGTGAGCACAGGGCTGCGCGCTTCCTCCTGGCCCTGTGCCACCCCCTGAACCGTCTTCACGATGTTCACGGCGTTGGCCGGGAGCTGGAGCAGCTTCTGCATCGGAGTCATCTTCATCAGTGATGTAGCCTTTTGGAGTCTGCTGACGTGCGTTCAGGCTAGTCTGTAGACTGAAATGTGCAGCAGCAAGAATCACCTGAGGCTGAGGCTGTATACACACCTCAAGAGTTGCTCAGAGTGCCACCTGTAGGATCGGCAAACGTGGCATATGAAGACAGCGACTCGTCGACTCAGAAAAATCCTTGTTGACCTGTCCGGTGGACGGCTTTCCTGTGTATCCTGATGCAAGGTTGTTGGAGTGAGGTATTCTTGTAGAAAAATGGCAACTCCCAAACATGCAGGGTGAAAGGCAGGTTGATGCTGCTACCATGCACAATCAAGGGTCTGTCTCACGTGTCAGTGAAGGATCTCCCTGCGTAGTGTGGACGTCTTGAGGACAGGGACAGGCGTGTGTCGCGAGGCTCTCCGGGGAGAAAAGCTACTCTCCGTCTGCTCGGAGGCGACTGCATGTGAGCGCAGCCTAGAGATCTCACAGGTCTGCTCTGCCCCCTCCGCCCCAGCCACGTTAGCACGCCCCTCCCTTCCACTCTCCTCATACAACACGGTCACACTGTATCTCTCTCTCTCTTCCTCCTCCTCTCTCTCCCTCTTTTCCCCAACATACTTACCCTCACTTCTCTTATTCTCTTATTCATTCACCTCTCTCTGCCTCTCTGTCTCTCTCTTATACATACCACTCTCTCTATCTATCCGTGTCTTTCTTTCTCTTTCCCCCTCCCTTCACTGTAGTCACTCTGACATGACTCAGCTCTAGAGCAGCCCTGTTCAGAATCATCTGCCTGATGTCTCAGAGTCTCAGCAGGAAACACAAACCAAACAGTTTAACAGCAAGAAAACAGCACTCTTCAATATTAGCACAAATTGAAGATAGGTTCCTGATGCAAAAAAAGCTATTTCAACAGGCACTCACACAAACACACACACACACACTTCTCTCTGAACAGATTATGCATCATCTTGTACTGCATACTGAACTGTAGGTGGCACCAAATAAAAAAAGGCAAAGAACATCCTCGGCAGCTGACACCGCTCTAATTTCGCATCCTTACTGCATATCTGCGTCCTTACTACTGCACGCTCTCCTTCTTCAAATACATTTTTGCTCCATTTTATACCACACTTCCTTCAAAAGCACCAACGCACCATGCATGCCCTTGTCAGAAGGAGCGTGCAAGCTTTTACGCAGAGAAGTGTGGAATTCACACCAAGGGCTCGAGACGAGAGAAACAACAGAGCAACAGTGTCATTCGCAGTGAATAACACCACCCTCCACAGAGAGGGCACACACAGACTGGATGAGGGCCATGGCGCGCTATGTCACTGCGAGTTATCCGGCCAGCAAGAACCAGCAACAAGCCCTGTTTTAATCAGCCAGGAATATGAATCTCATTTGTTGATTGCAGATGGAAATACAGAGTAGTAAGTCCAGCCAGGCTTAAAAGGGTGTGTTGCTAAGGCAACAGCATTGGAGGATTTCTCCTCCACGTTTGCTTTAGAACCAGTAAAACAACCATCTCTCTTCTCACACACACACACACACACACACACACACACACACACACACACAGATATACATGTAATAAACACAGCAATGGGGTGCCAATATACAGTAAAACTCTAATCCTCTCTTGTCAAAGGCAATATTGACAATCAAACATCTCCTGGCAGAAGCAAATGAAATATTTTTTCAACTTTCACACAACACACTGTAAAATGCTGACATTTCTACGTACACTGAAGTAACAGAAAAACTAGTAATGGAGCCTATGTAAAATACACAGCAACGCCACCTATGCATGTCATTGGTTGCGTCCGACAGTGTGTATATAAAGTGACAGACATCTATGGAAGCTTCTAGAGCTGTTTCCGCCGAGAGAACGGCAAGTTATCACGATTTTCTGATTTTCAGTGTATTTTAATAGTTGGCGCTCATGAGATGGTTCATAGCATTTCAGAGGTACAAGCAAAGTTTGGATTTTCATATATGAGCATTTCAAGAGTGAACCATGACTACAAGTGTTCTGGCAAAACCTCGAACTTATGACAGCAATGGGGCTGTAAAAAGACTCTGGGGTTTCATGTGATAGGTGTGCAACACTGCCTCAAGTAACATCGTAATTAAATGCTGGGGCCTCAATAAACATCAGCGTGAGGACTGTGCAACGTTCACTCCAAGATCCTGTGGGGACCTACCAAGTATTAACTGGTCTACCAGTTTTTCTTGCACTTTAGTGTATACCTACACTCTATACTGACATCTCTTCCTGCAAGAACACATAATAAACTGATTCACAGTTCCTCAAGAACCTCATTCTAGTACAACTAAAATTTACTGCTGATTGGAAAACAAACTAAACATACTGCATAACAGTGCATAAACTCACTGAATAAAGTCAGAGAAACAGCAAAACTGAGGCAAAACTGGGGCTTAAGCAGTTCTTCAGACATTGAAATTTGTTAACTGCTGCACCTCCTATGGACAAAATATCTCAAAATTTGGTGTGCATCTGGCCTTTAGCCAGGAGCACGATGGAAAAGCACACCTATGGACACAATACTTAAAAACTTATATATGAGCGTACAACCATGGCAAGCTTCACATGGATTGGAAAAGTCTAAGTACATGACGTCGGCAGCCAAAACTGGTGGAAAAAAAAACAGAAAAAGAAGAAAAAACATTTTTGGCAAAAACAAATTACATACAGTGGTGGACAAATGATTATCCCGGGAGTCAGGGACAAGAACATATCTATGTCACATATGTATCCAGGCCATCATTCTGACATTTATAGTTGCGTGCCAGACAATGCGCTGATATAGACCTAGTGGTCAGCAGTTTCTTTTCTCTTGTTCTACAACCAGAGAAAGCCAAAAAGACTTGCTCACCATTTTACAGAGGAAAATCTTCCATTTGGGACATGTGTTTAAATGCATTGTGCTTTATTGCACCTCTACTAGTGTAATTGTTTCTGAATCCTGTTGCCTGCTGCGCTACACACAGCTGCTGAGCACAATTTATAGCCTAGTTAAACAGAGACTGGGTAAACACTGTGGGGCTTTCACTTACCAGGCCAGGTGGATAAGTGAATGAGCATAACCATTAGTCCAATCTCGCCCACATGACTACTCAACTACTTTACACAGGAAAGATTCAAATGAGATGTCTTATGAGTTCTGTATTGCCAAGAACAAAACCTTTGGCCTTTTGCCAAACAAGTTATTGTAAGGACTGTTCATGCTGATGCTGACTATATTGGTATACTGATCCCAATTCACACGAACAAGAAACTTTTAAATAAAAGTTTACACCAAATCATTTTAAAATATGTTTTTTCCCTGCGGTTGACATAGCTAGATACGGAAACCTTTTCTAGGAATGCAAAATGGTTGGAGACCATAAAGTCTCAAAGATCCTAGGTCCTGTGGTATGCTAATTTTATATATATATATATATATATATACAGGGGTTAGACAATGAAACTGAAACACCTGGTTTTAGACCACAATCATTTATTAGTATGGTGTAGGGCCTC
>JAOVVH010000012.1:3694197-3707995 GCA_028566435.1 Scorpiodoras heckelii
GAATACTTATTACCACGTGATATTTCAGTTTTTCTTTTTTAATAAATTTACAAAAATTTCTACATTTCTGTTTTTTTCTGTCAAGATGGGGTGTTGAGTGTACATTAACGAGAAATAAAATTTACTTTTTTGATTTTAGCAAATGGCTGCAATGAAGCAAAGAGTGAAAAATTTAAAGGGGTCTGAATATTTTCCGTACCCACTGTACATACATGTATCCGAGCTGGGAGTCTGTATTCTGACTGTTGGCATTTGGGTAGTGCAGTAAATTGACATTGTCATCAGGATTACCAAAATGCATGTTATATTCAAAGATATTTTAGTCCCATCATCCCATAAATTAGCAGTCAGACAAATATTTTGATCACTGGGTCACTGGAATAACTGCAACATCAAGCATAGCTGTCCAAGATTTGTAATTTCTCTGAACTGATCCTTTGGGTAGTTTGGGTACTAATAATTTTTCAGCAGAGTGAAACGAATGCTCAACGATGTACAGCTTACAAGTCTGAACTCTTCAGTAGTGTGATATTGAGGGGAATTAAAGCTGTGTTAAGTTGTGACTTTTTCACCATTCTGTTGTGTTTGATGATGGAGTACTGTCAAACAAAATGTGGTATATAATCTACGATTATATCAACTCTACTATAAGTTATAGGCTACCACAGTAAGCCAACAAGCAGGGAACTAGACAATTACATTGAATGATAATTTATTATTATTATTATTATTATTATTATTATTATTATTATTATTATTATTATTATTATTTAAAACTTTGTTGAAATACTTAATTTTTACTTTGCTGTCATTGTGCATAACAGGAATTATATCAAATATATAAAAAATATCATATCTTCAATATAAGAATATAGGTACATTTCTTATTTCCTATTTCCTATTATAAAAATTACAATAAACCAAATATAAAGTTACTTGAAGCCTCAAGCTTTAAGTGCAAGCTCAAATCTTGTTCTGTTGAAATTAATAAGAATATCTTTACGTTGAATAATATTGTACATACTTTAATCATATAATAGTTAATACTAGATAAAGTTGTCTATACTCGATAGCATATACAGTATTTTCACTTGTTAAGATGTCATTTCTTGCAGTGTCCTGTATGTGGAGGTTTCTCACATGTAGCCTATACAAGCATTCAATGGACACAAGAAATCAAAGCGTTCAAATTTGGATTTAATTAAAGGAGCGGTCTGTAACTTCTATCCTGCTGAATGCAAGGCAGCTTGCTTGATGAGCAGCTTGCATTGCATTGCACTGAAACCCCAGATAAGCCTCGTCTTTAAACTCTCTTTAAACTTCATGTTGACTTTTGGGGAAAAGACGCAGAGCTAGAGCAGCTCTGTTCCAACTGAGCGCGGAGCCAATATCCGGTCCAGAAAACAAAAACAGAGGGTAAAAAAAAACATGCAGTGAGACTCATTGTTCGCAGTTCTAAGGCATTTAACGTTGAAAGGAAGTCATTATTATAAGTCTGGAAACACTTTTTAACATTATAAAGTGACACTTCATATTAGACTGAAGTGAGCCATAACATTCAAACCTTCTCCATTAGTAAATGAGTAGTATCTATGAACGTACAAAACAATATTCATTACGACTAGTCTCAATTTAACTTTTCTCTCGCACACATGCACAAAGAGAGATACTAGCGCTATTGGAAATTCGTGAAAGGAGGTAAAGAACAGGGACAATACGCTCACACTTCCTAGATACACATATCCTGTGCATGTTGCTCACACAATCACAGACTTATAGATATAATATAGGTACATGTAGAATTGCTCTCCCCAACACGTTTAATTCAGGGCTCCAGCTCCATTGTACTCGCCCCAGCTGTTTTTATAGCTCTCCTCTCAGCTTTCATTGTCCTGCGATCAACAATTCCTACAAATAAAGCTTTGCTGCTTACGTAGTGCATTTGACACATGTTTGTTTCATGACTGTCAAGTGCCTTCCTGACTCAATCTTCAAGGAATCTGCATGCGGAAAAGTAACAGCTTGAGTTTATGAGAAGATAAGCTTCATTCAAACTTTACAAGAGATAAGGTGAAGCTTAAAATGAGCAAGTCTAAGAACAATGCCCAAAAAGGAAGTCAAGGGATACGTCAGAGAAGTCTCTCAAATTATCTCGAGTTACACGAGCGAGCACAGAGTGACCTAAAATGGAGATTAAAGAAGATTTTTTTTTGCACTATGTATTTCTGGCTTAGTGCTCAGTGTTCGACCTTAAGACCTGAAATGTCTCGGATCAAACCATTTATTATCCAGTTTCACATTCTGAAAAAAAAATATTTCCACTGTTTTTTTATCTTTTATTTTCATGTTAGCAGACCATTTCATTCATTAAACTTAGTTCTTTTACAGTCTCTGTAGGTCAGTATTCAACACACACACAGACACACAAAAGAAAATAAATTGCACTTATCTACTTCAAACAAGAGACAATATCAAAATAACAAGGGTAGACTTAACATCTTATACAGATACTATTTAATTTCACAACAAAATGCATAAATATCCATTACTACACAAAATGTACAAAAATACTTGTACTTTTTTTTGTTCAAATATACTCTAAACAAGCACAGATGACTAGAGCAGGAGCGATGGATTTGAGGTCTCGAGGAGGAGCATTCGTCTCAGAAGGATACATCCGTCATGGACAATTTTAGTCACAAAGAGAATAGTAAAATAATAACAACAACCCAGTGCATGTGGAATTCATTTTGAACACACACAAAAAAAACAAGGAGACTTGATAAGTAACAAGATGTAGACCTCTACCTTACGAGAAACATCATATGAGATCTTCACAGAAGCAAGAAAGCTAAAGGGTTTGACCAAAGGAGGAAAAAAAAGGAGACAGAGAGACAAAACTTTGCATTCTACATTTCATGCCATATTTTATACTTCAACATGCATAATAATAATAATTATTATCCCCCCCTCCCCCCAACACACACACAACCAACAGAGAGCAGCTAGAAGATTTCATCTTGCACGTGATTGGCTCGTCACATGTGTGGCTTTGAAAAGCAGTGGAGACTGTACCATTAGCCCATGAGGCCTCCTGTTGTTGTTTTTTTTTTTTTTGTGCTCAGGGTCCTTCAGAGAAGAGTATTCTCCAGAATCGTAAAGTCATTACACACTTTTGTTAAATACACCTGACTGAATTTAAATGTTCAGCCCAGTATACCATACTGAGAGGGACAGAGGGACGAACCTGCATGTACTGAGTGGCACCTATAGAGAGAAGAGGGTAGTGAACTAACGCACACACAAACACAGTCCATGTTCACACAGTTACATATTAAAGACAAAGTGCAGCAGATTTATAGTTACTTACTCTCTCACACATTTAACAGAATTGGCGGGATTTCCATCCGGGCTGTGAAGTGTCAGAGGGCGAAGGGTACCAGCGCATCTGTCAGGCAGAACAGCAGCTTTAGAGCACATCTACAACTGCTAAATATTAGTAACCACTAAAAATATCCAAAATATTAACTACCAAAGTCTCAGTGGTGACAAGGGAAATCGGAATGTCTGAGTTTCTAGTTGGAAATTCTAACTGGAACACCCCCTGAAGTTGGATTTCCAACTCAGAAAATCAGGGGAACTTTACCAACCCTGGCTTCAAGATCCAAGATGGCTGCTCCATGCATTAATAGTTATGAAAGCTGTAGTAATAGAAGTGTTAATAAGCAGTATATCTTATTTGAATCTCGTTAAATCAGTCGTACACTACTACTGTCCAACGTCTATCTGTGGACATGTTGCTACAGTGTTGGTATGCACAAAATACCATGTAATGCATCATCATCGACTGGTATTGCTAACAACAGCTAACCTGCTTAGAACTGGTATTCCGACATATACTGGAATGTGGTCAAATTGGGTGCGAGATCATTCCCAGCTCGGACTTTCAACTTCTGAAGTGGATGGTCATATATACAGTATATTATTCCATTACTTATGGGCTGAATAATGCTAAAAGTGCAATAACAATTCTTCACAGTAAGACTTTGTTAAATCAAACCAGCATGGCTGATCACAGCCTGAACAGGAAACAAAGCAACAGTCCCTATCTTTAAATAAGTAATACTGCTTATATGCTGAAGTACCAGAAAAACATAGCATTTCATAGGTAGAAGCAAAGTTTGGATTTTCAAGAAAGAGCATTTCAAGGGTATACAAGGAGTACAAAAATTACTACAAGTAAGGAAGCATGGACTACATTTTGCTTTACTCATAAGTAATTGTGATAAATTGTGGCACAATAATTTTTTTTCTAAAATATAGTAGTTAATGTGGGTAAACGTTTCATTAAAAGAAATTCTGGACACAGCTCATTTAATGTTAGATTTCTGTACTGGATTTTATTATTTTAATCCAACTAATTTTATAGGCATTAAACATCTCTGAACCGACATTCTAACATAAATTGCATCTCTACAATTCTATCTGCAACAATCTCACCAGATTCCTCAGCTGTCTTGTGGTCTGGTACTCACTTCGAGTGTCTGATCCTCACCAAAGAGCAGGAGAATGCACAAAAATCTTGCTAACTTTTTTTTTCCCCCAGCATGCAGCTTGAGAAAGATCAGAAAACGAGAACCATCTGAATTATACAGTTCAGCTGTAGTCACTCAGCTGTAGCTGTGGTCCAGATTACAACAGGATCAGAATAATGCACTCCTACACCTGTGTAGCTGAGATCATGTCCATAAATTACATGCAAGTGGCAAATAGTGAATCATGGATCCAAAGACTTTAGTTAACTTTTAGGTCTAAACATTCTTTTAAACCACAATATTATTTAACCTTGTGATTAAGGTTTGGACTTTGGACCATTACAGATGCACTTTTCTTAAGGCAGAGTTTACATGCCTTCACCTGTGCATGTGATTTCTGGCCACAGATTAAAGGACCAACTACCAATGCTCTTTAATCTCAAACTCTCTGAACCTCTGCACTCAGAGGAATCACCAGCACACACACACACACACACACACACACTGTGCCAAAACACCAGAGAAATGACCAAACCTCAATTAATAGCAATCATCATCCTGAGTAGAACAAAAATACTAAAATAAAAAAGTTATATTTGCTGAAGATGGTTTTTAGGTACAGAAATGATTGACCAGCTAGGTTTACGAAAGATTTGTGAGCTTAGTCAACCACTTCACTGAATGTTGCCTTGTTGTCATGGCAACAGAAGGCCCATTTTGCCTGTTAAATCAATACGCCTGATCAGTCAAGACTGAACGAATCTGCTAAACCAGTCACATTCAATTACATGTGGAAGAGAACAGCATTAAATATTTAAAAGAGCCCAACAAGAAACCCCACAAAGTCTTAACCGAGATTCTTAAATCTGTTTTTGGCTTTGATACCATTTTAATAATTTGATCATTAGATTATAATACATGTGATGAATGATGTGACATTTAAAATGGGGGAAAATGTAAATATTAAATTGTTTACAGGAATTCTAACATTTTAGGAACTATTCCTCAAACCATATCAGAATGTTCAATAGTAATGCATGTACAGTATGTATAGTATGTATATTGTATGTATATTATTTATATGTAGAACAAAAGTCATCACAGCCTCTCTCTGCACTGTTTTAATAGCTTGTAAAAATCCTTTTTGGCTAATGTTTAACCGGCCTCCACTGGCCACAGATTCACTCAAGTACCAATGCATAATCCAAGCTGAGACGCAATTAAAAACAGATTTTTCCTCTGTTGTGATCCCTAAGCAACACTCTCAAACGGAGCATTTTTCTATTTTTGAGAGAGAGAGAGAAAGAAAGAAAGCAAGTGCATTACTCATTCATTCTGACTATATACAGATGACAGTGAAAACACTGACAATCAGAATAAGCTGGATAAATTACTGATCTGCATAGTAGATGTCTATAATACAATCAATCTGTGTGGCATGAGACAGATTAAATTCTCACTCGAATGGAGTAAGCATCCAAAAGAGACTAAGAAACCTTGCCAAACCAGGTCGGCTCGCTCTTTGGTTCATTCTTTCATTCATTCATTCCTCAGTCACTGACCCACATGGTTATAAGAAACAGATGTAGTTAAAACTACAGGAGCAGCAGGTGTACAGGTTCATCCATGAAGCACGTTTTGGAAAGGAAAGGAACAGGAACACACCGGTTGCTCCCTCACCTGGGCGTGCAGGGCAGCGGCGGCTGCGGCGGCTGCAGGGTATGTAAAGGCCGCGTGGGGCAGGCCAGGGGTTAGCTCAGTGGTGTAGAGAGGATACGGTGTCCATGTCTCTGGGGAAGCTGGAATCAGTGCTGCACCAGTCAGGTCATCTGCAGAGTAAAACATTAGCTGACATTAGGAACAGCCAGTCACACGTAGTCCGAAGTGTCCGAGTGTACCAGATAGTTTCCCTATATATGCTGTGAATTATTATATTTTTTACATCAAATAATAAAAACATGCTTTGAAGAAATGCAGTAATGACAGCAGAATTAAATGGAAAAAACCCAAGTCCCTCCCTTTCCACATAACCAAACAACTTCATTCAAAAATAATCAGTTTTTGCATATAATAACTTCGTGTCGCACTAAAGATGGAACCATATCACTTACTTTTCTGGCACCAATACCTTAACCAATGAAACGTTGACCATCAGCCGATTTCGAATAGTTTTCTTTGAAAACTACCAAGCTTTTTTTTACTAAAAGTAAATACCTGTTAAGTCTGTTCATATGTAAATGTTCACAGTTACAAAATTACATTTTTTTTCCCAATCCAAATGCCATTCGTTATAGAATCCAATATCAAATGTTTTATCTGAACAGAGCCACTGTGTTTTGCTGATACTGTCCCAACACTGATATTGAGTATTTTACATACAACAATTTTACAAAGAGTGTCTAATCAATTCAGTTTTATCAATACTGCAAATTTTGAATTAGTCTCTTATTAAGACAGATGATCAATCAGGCAAACAATCTGAACCCTAACCATCACACACTAATGACAATAGCACTGGCAGATCGCTGATAAAAAAATGTGTATGCATGCGTGTTAAAACCCAGAGTAACATACTCACATGGATCGCGTGCAATAAAGTGAGCCCCAAGAGCTGGGTGCAGGCTTGAGGGGTTCGGCGTGCCCATCAGCTTGCTCTTCGCCATCTTGGTGTTAGCCTTAGCAAACTCCAGACGCAGAGTCTGGGGGTTCTCTGGGTCAAAACGAATTCCCTTATAAAAAATAAAATAAAATAAATAAATAAATAAAAAAGACAGGACAGTATTGTTGTGTAGTAGAGCAAAAAGGCTTGAGGGTTGTTTCTTGGATTACTCTAATGAACAGTCTGTGAAAGGACCATGACAATGTTTGTTCATGATTGATAGAGAAGATGCAGAACATTAACAGCAGCAGTAATTTCTATTCTGGCAGCAGAAACAGAAGTAGTAGTAGTATACCGATCAATTTGCTTAGCACCACTGCAATGACTGGGTTATGAGGCATCAGGGACAATGTACCCTTTTAAAGCCTGAAGTGGACCGGCTTAAGAGATACATCAGACATCTGCTGTATTTTGACAGTACTGAGGGCTTTTAAAAACTAAGCCAACAGACCAGTGACGTCATGGAAATTTCCACTTTTAGGAACCGAGAGTGAGGCAAACTTATTTAGGCACGAGAGTCACCGAGGCATCGAGTGAAACTTTCAGACATGAGATGTGGTGCACAAGGCGGGGAGCTGATCAATAATTCAGAGTATTCAGTGCCACAGACATTTACTTACAGACGACTGAATGCTTACTTACATTTAATGCGTTTTTCGCTGCTTCGGCCCCAGACCTGCTGTCAAAGGTAACAAAGCCGACAGGCTTGGGAGAGAAAGAGGGAGATTTAAAGTGATGGATTAAACATGTTGCATCCTTCCACTTAACATTCATAGTCACAAGGTGTTTTATGATGAGGAAAAAAAACCCTGACACAGATTAACTGTATTAACTGGTATTTCTGAGAACATGAATAAGACATGAAAAAGAACACATCAGTGGTAAATATTACCTGCTTTGAGGTTAGTTTTATAAGTGATCCTTCATATCCCTGTAAACAAATCAGAAATGATAATTATATGGATAAACAAGGCACTCTTCAGAATACAATTAAACCATATGTAGCTTAATTATGTACATAAATATAGTTGCAACATTTTGAGATGAAAATATGCACAATCATTCCAGAAAAGGTAAAGCGTGCAACTTCATTGTGCTTGGTTGTTTTGAATACCTTGAACGGCCTGAACAGCAGGTACAACTCCCGCGGCTTGATGTCTACCGGTAGACCACTGACAAAAAGTGTTCGTACCTAGAAAATGAAAATGCCTCAGTACCTACAAAACAAAACTAAAAGGTGTCCTTTAACTTCTATTACAACAAACTATTGTGAATATGCAATGGGCTAGTAAGAGTCTCATGAAAGTGTGCTTTTTACTGTGAATTTGTTTTCGCTGGAACAGTAACAGTACCTGAAAAAATATAAAATATACTGTGTATTAATCAAGTTTCAAACTACCTTTAGTCCTGCCCGCTTGCAACTTTTCCCTTCCTATTGTGTCAGAAACTCTCTCCATTTTCTGCAGCTTTTGTTCAGTATTTAAGATCGACTGTACACAAAAATCATGAGAAACCGTGTTAGTTAAGTGAAGACATTAAGTGTGTGCATGGCTACCAAGTGTGAGTGAGCGAACTGAGCGTGGAAAAAGTGTTTCGTGGATGCAAGAAATCTCTCTATGGGGAATGAAAAAGAAATCCTGCTTCGATGCAGTGGAAGGCAGAAAAAGACTAATTTCACTATAAAATGAATCAGATGAAGCAAATGATACTGGTGGATACAGAGAAATAGTGATTGGAAAGGCTATAAAGTGGGAAATTTACTGAGCATTAAAAAAAATGTTGATTTATACACATTTGTGAAAATAACACAGATATTTAAAGATAATATACCGTATACACCCGAGTACACACATTCTACAAGTTTCTTTCTTAATCTTGTCTTGGGGGACTACTCTCAAGTCCATCACATGCATTATCATTAGTTTCACAAAGAGATTAATGGGAGAACATCCCAAATAAGAATTGTTAAGAGCCTATAAAAATGATTACACATCAGAAACCCACCAATACATCTGCATTTCAAATCTGAGCCACCTCAACCCAAGCTTCATATTTCTACATGCATCATTTCCGCAAATACAAAGCCCGCTGGAAAGAAGACATCATTTCCTTCATACGAGACAGGTCACCACGGCATGGACCAAGCCGAGGACAGTCTCACAGCGAGTGACCCGACAAACACTGGGCTCAAACACTAACGCTAGCTCTAGTGTTTGACCTTTTTCTAACTGGATCCACAGTAATACTGACACATTATGTTGTGTCACAATGACAATGTTAAGCTACTGCTGTACTGAAAAACTTGAATGAACCTGAAAGAACGAAATTTGCCGTCAAAAACAAGTCACACACCGGTTATATCTACAACCAGAATGCATACTTGTGTGTGTTGAATGAAAGCAAACAGAACCTGGGCTGATTTTAGCAGCACTTCAGGATTTACAAGGAACGCACTCACCCAGTACTGCAGTGTCTTCATCCTAAACAAAGAACTCTACAAAACTACACTCAATCTGAGGATCGTTTATACCCAGACCCATGTCAGACCGTCTCAAAACAGCTGACCTATACAGGAACTAGAAAGAGTACCGTCTAAGCCGTTAATCCAAGAGAAACTGAATTTTGGACCAGTATGAAATGCATCACAACACACAAAGGTCTTGCAGATCTGCAGCATGCTTTGAACCACGGGTTTAAACAAACGCTCGGCCATCCTGGAGCGCAACACTGGTGGCTTTTGGTCTCCTGTAAACTAATGGGAAAACTAAACCGAACAGACATGCAGCAGGAAATCCCTCCAGTGCAGGGGCCAGAGGTGATGGGAAGACTGGACAAGGTTTCAAGTAAAGAGCTGTGTCTTTCCAGCTTGGCTTTCAGTGAACATTTTAGCCCTGAACACTATATATGTTCCTATATGAACTAACAGCCATCCATTCACCTTAATGGCGCTCGCACAGGCGTCTCTACACTAACTGTACACGAACGTTCAATTAGTAGATGTTCAACCTAAAGAGCAATGGTCATGGTGATGTTTTTTAAACTATGAGGAGATGCTTTCCAATAATAATAATAATAATAATAATAATAATAATAATAATAATAATAATACAGTATTTTTTTTAAGTTTCAGAACACCATGATATTTTAATGAAAGTGAAACCAAGTAAAGGCTTAGGGGGTTAAAAGCAAAGGACTAAACCCTATCTTTCCTTTTCATTTGGGGTTGTTCTGTCAAGAGTACTTGTGTATCTTTTGTACCCGTCATGTACAATATCTTTGAAATGATATTTTTAAATACAAAAGGTACAAAAGAACCAGGCTTGAAACTTTAATTATCTTTTAGATGAACACCACATAGCATCCACCTTTTGCAGGTGAAAGATTGCTACACAAAAGGTACGAAAGATGCATTTCTAAGTGTATAGAATTAATTCTACACTTGGTTACAGTGTTTAATTACAGTGTTTAATAGCAGTTCCTATGAGACAGGGGTAATTTAACAGGGGGAAAAAAAAGTTAAGCAGATGAATGAAACATTCCAGCTCACACCGTCAAACTGGAGATTAATCATCAACCAGCTAGACAGTGAACAATAAAATCCTTTCCTTTGCAACTCGCATAACATACCTCGAGCAAATAAAAAAAAGAAGAAGAAGAAGAAGAAGTTTGCACGACAAAAAGGCGACCATGAACACTGTGACACACCTGTGCTGCATTCAAGAGCCAAACTCCAGGACTTCAGACGACGACATTTTAATAAATTACGAAGCAGGGGGAAAGTCAGATTATACATTTTACAACTCTAAATTACCAAGAGGTTAAATGACGCTTTATATCAAAACTACGTGCAAAAATAGGGGGGGAAAAAAGAAAGGAAAAGTTGTCATCTTATTAATCCGCGCCGTCCCGCAGAAACACACAAACTTTAAAGAGTAGCGTTTTTTCCCTTACCTCCTCCTCTAATGATACACTGTTGTTCTGCTCAGAATCTGATTTGAGACTCATTTTGTAACTTTAGCGCTTCTTTACGCGACACACAAAAAAACTTTTTTTTTGTTTTCCCTGTCGGTGTTTGTTTTCTTTTCTCTCTCTTTCTTTTTTTTGCCCTGATGTGCGTTAAAGTTGGCAGAAGAAAATCTTGGTGTCGTTTGGTGAGACTTCAGGAAAAGACGTGCCCAGGTGAAGCCGTGCTGAAAGCCAAAGTATCCAAGGAGGTACCAGAAAAAAATAGAAATTAAAAAAATCAAAGCAACAACAAAAAAAATGTAAAGGTGATGTAGTGGAGAAGTGCACTGTGAGGGTGAGAAAAGGGAAAAAAAGAAGTGATTTTTGTTGTTGTTGATGATGTTGTTGTTGTAGGTTCCCCCCCTGCCTCGCTCACATCAAGCCCGTTTGAGTTTCAATTCAATCAGGAGACAAATGGAGACAGGTTCAGTGTAAAAGGTGAAGATCTCCGCGCTCGCGCGCTGCTCCTCTGCCTTTCCATTCGCTGATCAATCACATTAAAGGTGGAGGAAAGTGAAGCGCTGCAGATGGACTTCAGCTGGCCTCAGGCTCGGCCCACTGCCTGCATCAGCCCCCTCACTGAGGGCGGACCTGGCCACTCCGAGCAGCCCAAACTTTCTCTCACTTTTCTTTTCCTCCTTCTTATTTCTCTCTCTCTCTCCTTTTTTCTCCTCTTAAGACACTTCGGCCGCTTCCTTCTCCAACGTTTTATTCATTTTTAACCTACACGGTGTTCTATGTCCCGTTTCTTCTTAACACAATCATCATTCAGGGGCTTTAAGTACAGTAGACACATGGGTCCAGATTTTCAGGCACATCCAGGCTTTTATTTCCTTCATTTAGGTTTCATTTGTGAATATAATATACAGAAAACATTCATTCATCCATTCATCTTAACCGCTTATTCCTGTCCCCAGGGTCACGGGAGAGCCGGTGCTTAGCCGGCGGGACAGGGCGCAAGACAGGATCGACCCTAGACAGGGCACCAATCCATTGTAGGGCGCGTACACACACACACACACACACACACACGGGGCACTTTAGAGACACCAATTAACTTAATATGCATGTTTTTGGACTGTGGGAGGAAACCGGAGTAAACCCACACGGACACGGGGAGGACATGCAGACTCCACACAGAAAGGATCCAGAACAACCCGACCTGTGGATTGAACCCGGGACCTTCTTGCTGTGAGGCAACAGTGCTGCCCACAGAGCCACCGTGCCGCCTATACACAAAACATATAATATTTTTTTGATGGGCATGATGGGGATTAAACTCATTCAGTCATGCTCTACACTTCCTGATCCTGACTGACCAAGTCCTTAGCTAACTTATTACAAAATTTGGACCAGATACATAGAATTATCCATATACATTATTAACACACACTCATCATCTAATAAACAGCACTTCCAGACACCTGAGGTAGGTGTGTTAGAGCATTGAAACACTACAAAATTTGAGAACCTGTATGAGACAGAGAGAAAGAGGAAGAGAGAGAGAGAGAGAGAGAGACTCATCTACTGTACATATACAGTCATATCCAGACGATGAACCTTTGTGTTCTTTAAAGCGTCACAGTCTTTCCACGTGACCCACTGCTGTCTGAAAGGTATTTCCCAGCGGATATATTGGGATGTGATTGCTGATTTTACAGCATGCAAACTCTCAAAGGACCTTGAAGCAATAAAGGCTGTCATAAATTCATGATGATTTGCAAAGTAATTCGCAAATGGCTTACTTAAAAAAAAAATGAAGAATTTGAAATGTTGCCTGTATGTGTATGTATATTTAATATTTTGTGTAACCTAAAATCTAACATAAAAAGAAGTAAAATAAAATAAAATAAATAAATACAGGAATTAAACAGACAAGTGGTATTAAAAGCAACTGTTGTTAATAAACAGAATTACTTTGACCAAACAAAAAAAGGAAGAAAAAAAAAAACAAAAACCAATATCGCTTCCAATACTACTAGTAGTCATAGTACTAAAAATAAGGCAATTAAATTATTAGCAATGGATTAATAGCAATGATAATTAAGGATATTCATTTTGGTAATTAATATACACAATTGATTTGAACAATTAAAAAAAGTACAACAGCACTAATAATAATAATAAGAGGAAGAAGAAGAAGAAGAAGAAGAAGAGGAGGAAGAAGAAGAAGAAGAAGACAATAATTTCATAATATATATTTGTTTCATATTAAAATATAAAAAAAATACTAATTCATTTTCGAATTATTTCAAAGTCAGATCTTTGTAACAGGTAATTAAAAGAATAGAGCCTAGTGCTCAATACTGTTTGCACAATTTAACCAAGAACTTATACAGCTGTGGTATTTTTTTTCTCCCCTCTCATGGCCACTATACTCCTTAGAGGAGGATAAGGTTGAAATGAAAGGCTCTTAGAAATCCCAAAAGGGTGAGGCATTGGCGCAGTCTATTCTGTGTAGCTAAGATGGGGGAGGAAACGCAGGCCCTCCCTCAGAAACATTCCAGTTCCTGCCATTACGCTGTTTCCACTGATCATAAACAACTCATGGTGTGTATGCTTGTCTTATAGTTGTAAGAAGATCTGGACAAGAATATAT
>JAOVVH010000012.1:3752072-3766610 GCA_028566435.1 Scorpiodoras heckelii
TATGTTTTTTGTCTGAAAAGTGGTCTGTTATGTAATGTGTTGCTTTCGTTACTGACATACAAACATTTTTGTGTAATATTTCATTTCTCCTTGGAAAAGTAACATTTGGAAATATAAAATCTTTTTGTACTGACTCAAAAAAACACGAGTAACAAAAGTTGTACCTAAAAACAATATGGTGCCTAAGACTCTTACGTCGTACTGTGTACATACATATATATGAAGATTAGTGAGTGGATATCTCCTCAGTCTGTCACAGCCATGATTATCTTAATTAGCCATTTGTCTCTGATCTTTCTGCTGTGTCTGGGAAGAATACATATGCATGTATGCGTCTACCCCTTAAGCGCCATTACACTCTCTTTTGTTCTTCACGTAGCACTACTGAATATTTTATGTCCTTGGGTTGGCTCTGGTGCTGACAGCAGGCCAAGGGTTGTTTTTCCAAAGCCACAGAGCAGTATGCCAAAGGCCAAGGTCATCTATGTGTACAGGGTGCGGTAGAACGGCCGTGTGAGATTGCAGCTGCTTTGCATTAAGTGACCAGATCTGCAGATGAAGGTTGTTTTGCATTCAATTGAATTGAGCACCATTTGGGAGACCATCAGTTCAAGAGAGCTGTACTGTCTAGGTGGTAGTGATGGTGTTATTCTTTCTTCCCTGTCAATCAGGGATAAAGCAATACAATCTTGGGTGTCTATAAGCTCATGCATGCAGATGAGGGTGGATCAGACTTTCCTCCAAGAAATGTTTCTCTGCTCTGTGACATAGCATGAGCAGCAGCTCGGTGGCTTTCTTCCTGTGTATTGGTGGAAGCTGGAAAAGAATGACTAGACTAGCCAGACAAGACGTATGGCTTGACGCTGGCACAGGGCTTTATGTTGAAGAACAGTGTCAGGGTCATATTTCTCTGAGATCTTGATAGCAGGCTTGCAGTAAGTGTATAGTGAAAACTGCATTAGAGATTAGTTCAGATTGAGTCAACAAGAAGTGCATTGAAAAGCGAGGGAAGACTTACATCAGCGCTTTCCCACATGATTTATATTGACGCGGCTATAAACCACTCTAAGCAAATCACTTCTCCCTCATATTGTCTGTGTGTATTATAGGCTTTACTATGTTGTGGGTTCTTATTTCCAGTGGCTGCCCTTGAGGCACTAAAAGCCTTGCCTGGAGAAATCACAGTGAGGGTGTGGCAGGGAGCAAGAGCAGATAAACACTGCATTTTAAGTGCACGCTTCGCATATATTTATATCAAAAACTAAAGATATGTTGATTTTGCCTGTATGTCACTGCTACTTTTGAATTCTCTGTTGTTCATGACCACATCTAACAAAATTCATTCAGTGTCACATATTCCTCCATGCGTTTCTTTGTTTTGGTTCATATCATGTCTCTTCCCCTGTCTTGTCATTTGTTGCTTCCTGCTTGTTTTATGATCAGCATCACCTGTTTTAAGTTTGCCCATTTGATTAGCATGTGTATTTATACCCTCGTGTTTCTGTTCTGTCTTTGTGAGCTTTCATCGGTGTTTATTGCCTGTCGTTTCCAAGCCTTGTGATCCAGTTTGTATTTTTTTTTCTTCTTCGTCCCACTCTCTAGGTTTTTGATCCTGCCTTACCCTAGTTATGCAGTTTATACATCTCATGACCTTTGTCTGTTCTATGACTCTGTCTCTGCCAGCTATATTGGACCATTTGTGACATTTAGGTTCTACTGCCGTCTTTAAATGTGACTTTTTTTTATAGATACCTTTTACTTTCTTAAGTTTTTAAGTCAACCTTTTAGTTCTCACTTTTCACAGACAAGAACCTCAAGAACCTACAATGATTTTTATTATTATTATTACGCTTTGATGGCACATTCTCCTAGGAGGTCAGTATAAACCTTCAAAATGCTCTGCCAGGATCAGATCACCAGCCTGGTGTCCTGTTACTAATCTATGAATCCACTTGGCAGATGGCCTTTTCCATCTCCAGCCTTACATAATCCATCTCCAGGCACTCAAACTGTGCAAACACAAATGAAGTGGTCACCTCTGTAATTCTGTCAACTCTTAAGAAATAGCGGATAAGAAAAGATTTGAGGGAAATGTTTACTCACAGTAGTCATGTCGGTATCTCTTTTCGGTTTCATGACGGTTCGGTATATTTTATGAAACCACAAGCACTAGGGCAAACACTTTTTGTCTTAACCAAATACTTACAGTTCCTGGGGCTGAGGTATACATGTAACTAAATGAAAACGACTTGAGATGTATGATCAAACATACAAGAAGATTGATACGGTTTTATTTAAACAGGATTCAAAACTTTTGGCACTCTTACAATTATACAAATATTACAAAAAAGGGAATAAAACTTTTCCCCCCCTTGTATTTAGTTCCCTGTTTGTCACCAAAACATGCTGATGGTGTGCATGACCCAAACATTTGATATTTAGATTCATCTGACCACAATACATGGTGCTAAATGTATTTCTAATGATGCTTGGTGAATTAACTGCATTATGGCATAAGCTCTCTTCCAAACAGCTTGTTGTTAATGAAGAGGAGTGTAATGGTTGGTTGTTAAGACTTGATAACCACTAGGATTAGATAAAACTTACAACACTTAAACCGTAGTGTTTGACTCTTTCTTTCCCTTACTTCACCTTCCACCTCACTGTACAGGGTTCAGTGTGTTCATGGACCCAATTCCTGGCAAATTCCCAGCTGTTTCAGACATTCTGTTATGGCTGTATTTGTGATTAAATGTCCATTTATTTTTAAATCCATTAAGTCAACAAACTTCTCCCTCCCTTTGTGCTGAAAGTTCTTGGCTATTTATATGCTAGGGAAACAGGATATATTTGAAAGTAACAACAACAACATGAATTTGCATTTATTTTTAGTATTCCATCGGGGCATCAGTAATTTTGAGTGGACAATCTGAATAACTGTGTGTTTAGGTTATACAATCATTTTGTTCGTTGCTTTTAAAATAAAAGGTTATAATATTTCCAGAGTGTACTGTACATGCTCTCCAGGCGAAACTGCACTTTTTGCCGTTCCCATATCATTTTTTTTAAACAACAGAGTCAGTACCAATCTTTCAAAGAGGTCCAAAAACTTTTACTGTGTTTTTTGAAAACGAAGCTTCATGTTTCTCTTGATTGAAGTTATACCTCACTGATCCACGAGAAGCAGATATATTGCTTTAAAGCTAAAGCTTATATGGTGTACAAGAGTTTCAATATTCAGTTTAATATATAAAGCACTTTAAACAAAGCAGCTTTTCAAAGACATAAAATCCAGACATATCTTTTAAATTTATATACATTTTATCCCTATATTAGATTATTAGACTTCTGCGCTATGCTTTTCTGATTCTTCATTATATGTAGATAGACAATACAATGCCATTTTTTAAACTTCTGCTAATCTTTTCATTTTCTGTTATTAAATATTAGGGCTGGGAGTTTATCTGAAAAGAACCGAGTCCTCATTTGCATGCATTTGGGGATGGAGAGTCGACTTCAAAGCTTTGTGCTTTGGTGACAATCCTGCTCAGGCACACCTAATTAACTCATCTGTTTATTGGCAGGTTTAATGATTAAGTTTGAGCAGGAACATCACCAAACTATGCTGGGCACCAGCCGTCCAGGACCGGAAAAGAAAAAGCCAGATATAGACCAAGTTGTCACCTTATGTGGTTAACTAGAATGAAACTGAACCTATGACATGCTACAAATACACTCTTTTTTGTCAAATTGTTCTTTTCAGATGTTAACTGTCTGGTGGTGTTTGTCTATTTCTCTAGACAACTTTCACTGGCCAGTTCATTTAGACACAGGCTAGGTTATGTTAGCCTGGATAAGTATATCTCAGTTTATGATGTATTCATAAGTGTTTGCTTAAGCCTTAGACAAAGTTTAACGTTTAACACAATATACAATATATAGTGTATTTCTTTGCTCAACTACAATTAGCAAATAACTGGGCCTGTGTTCAGTTTTAAACACATAACAAATTACTTTATGCATGTGTTGAAATACAAAGCAGTTCCGTGTGCTCCCTATGTCTTGGTTTTTTTTTTGTGTGGAATCGAGAATCTAGAAAATGATTATGAGGAATCGACTCTTGAAATCGACTCCCATCATGTGTAATCCGTATTGAGAAAATTACTATATGGAATCGACTCTTGAAAATGACTCCAATGACTTGGAATCAGAATCTAGAAAATTACTGTGTAGAATCGACTCCATTCACTTGGAATCAGAACTGAGAAAATTACTGTGTAGAATCGACTCCATTTCACTTCAAATCAGAACTCAGATAATT
This sequence comes from Scorpiodoras heckelii, assembly GCA_028566435.1. Classification (NCBI taxonomy): domain Eukaryota; kingdom Metazoa; phylum Chordata; class Actinopteri; order Siluriformes; family Doradidae; genus Scorpiodoras; species Scorpiodoras heckelii. Next base: position 3,756,394 of record JAOVVH010000012.1, read on the forward strand.
ACTGTGTAGAATCGATTGTTGGAATCGACTCCATTCACTTGGAATCAGAATCGAGAAAGTACTGAGCAGAATCGACTCTTGGAATCGACTCCCATTACTTGAAATGAGAATCGAGACAATTACTGAGTAGAATCGACTCTTGGAATCGACTCCGTTCACTTGGAATTAGAATCGAGAAAAACTTATTGCGTAGAATCGACTCATGGAATCGACTCCATTCACTTGGAATCAGAATCGAGAAAGTACTGCGTAGAATCGACTCTTGGAATCGACTCCCATTACTTGAAATGAGAATCGAGACAATTACTGAGTAGAATCGACTATTGGAATCGACTCCATACACCTGGAATCAAAAGCGAGAAACGGACTGTGTAGAATCGACTCCATTCACTTGAAATCAGAACTGAGACAATTACTGTGTAGAATCGACTCTTGGAATCGACTCCATCCACTTAGAATCAGAATCGAGACATTTCTGTGTAGAATCGACTCTTGGAATCGACTCCCATCACTTGGAATCAGAACTGAGAACATTACTGCGTAGAATCGACAGCATTTCACTTCAAATCAGAACTCAGATCATTACTGTGTAGAATCGACTCTCGGAATCGACTCCGTTCACTTGGAATTAGAATCGAGAAAAACTTATTGCGTAGAATCGACTCTTGGAATCGACTCCATTCACTTGGAATCAGAATCGAGAAAGTACTGCGTAGAATCGACTCTTGGAATCGACTCCATTCACTTGGAATCAGAGTCGCGAAAATGACTGTGCAGGTAGAATCGACTCTTGGAATCGACTCCATTCACCTGGAATCAGAATCGAGAAAATGACTGTGCAGAATCGACTCTTGGAGTCGACTCCCATTACCTGGAATCAGAATCGGACTCGATTCCAATATGTATAGAATCGGAAATTTCTAATAAATATACACGGGCACTTCAATCTCAAAGTGCCTACTCAACGGAAATATTATAATATACATATTAAAAATGTTAACACTGTAAGATATTTCTGTAAGGATACTGTAAGGATTTTTAAAACATCACCATACGTTTTTAACTGCGTTGTCGTGCGACACTGTAGTGTTTGATCAGCAGAGCTCGTAACTAAGCAACTTCACGGCTTCTTCCTTGAGCCCTGGCTCTTTTCCCATGATGCACTGCGGCGCGTTTATAAGGCGCGTACACGGTGTTCTCTCCGGTCAGTGGAGTGCGGCGGTGTTTAAGGCGACAACTGAAGCTGTCCGGAAAACGACACAGTCCCGACTACAGCTGACACAACATTCCGCTGAGGTCCGACTGGGTTACGGATGGTGAATTACTCTGTGGAGCTGCTACTCAATAGTTATTGTTTCGGCTGTCAGAGAAGAGCCAGGACTGTGTTGGATTGTCAGGAGATCATGCGCGACACCGAGGACAGGTGAGAGGAGAAGGATCTCATTCTGCACTAGTTTTTATTTATTAACAGCTTATTAACAGTGCTTATTACTGAACGACTGGACGTCATACACCAGTGGCCTTAACTATGTTTTATGACATCATCATGAGAGTGAGAGGTGCAGTGCAGACTGATCATCATCCTGGCCTGTTGTTTTTGTTTTTGGTGCCCTGTTGGTGTAATTTTCCTTTATTAGCTACAGGGCATGAGATTAGTGACACACTCTCACTGAGATAACAAAACATTACTCCTGATCAGTGGGGAATAGACTAACGCATATAATAATAATAATAATAATAATAATAATAATAGGTGGCACGGTGGTGTAGTGGTTATCACTGTCTCCTCACAGCAAGATGATCCGGGTTCGATTCCCGGTCCGGGCTGTTCTGTGTGGAGTTTGCATGTTCTCCCCGTGCTTATGTGGGTTTCCTCCGGGTTCTCCGGTTTCCTCCCACAGTCCAAAGACATGCATGTTAGGTTGATCGTTCACTCTCATGCAATGGACTGGCGACCTGTCCATGATGTACCCCGCCCTCACCCGATGACGCTGGGATTGGCCCCAGCCCCCCCGTGACCCCGACTAGCAGGACAAAGTGGAAGATGATGGATGGATAGTTCATAATAATAATAACTAGCTAGCTAGATCTGCATTTCCTGAAGGAAATAACATCATCATGTGACATCATCAATGGTGTTGTTGGGTGGGCCTGGTCACGTGACTGCAGGTGGGCCTCATTCATTCCTATGGGAAATTTTGTCTGTTTAAACTTGAATTTATTAAAAACGATAAACCGGATCGATTCCAAAAACACATGGCACACCACACGGCGCCATTATCTACGCACCGATGTTCGAAGGGTGTCTGTACATTAAGAGGTTCGGGCTGCATTTTTTGGCATAAATGTGTGGAAGAATAAGAATAAGAATTAGCTATAATAATAAGAAGTAGTTTACTAACTATGTGGGATAAAATATAGTGCTTTTCAAGCACTATAATAATAATAAAACTCTCTCTACTTTGCCTCCATCAACCATTTCACTGTAATTCTAACGTAAGGTCCCATATCATCAGACAACTCCTATTTCCGAGCACCTCCTTTTCCTACCTATTCCATCTTTCCTTTCTCTCCTTTTGCACTTAATTACTTCAGGTGAATTTCATTTGTCCGATATTATGGGTTCTTACGCTAGTTATAGAAATATATAACTAGCTACAAACAACCGTACAGTGTAGTGGTCTGACTCTCAGGCTTTGGGGTTTAATCTTGTCCGTAGACGGAGATATGACCTATCAGCCACTGCTTCGGGAGTAATCTATCTTAAGCAGGAAGAGCACAGAAGTGTGCTGACTGCAGAGGAGAGGAGGATCAGCTGATGCTATTCTCAGCTTCAAAACCATCCACACACTTGACATTAGATCCAGTTTTGCGCATACGTGACTCCTGAAAGTCCCCACAAAACATCACATCACCTATCGTTGTCTTTCTATAGACTGTGGTAGAAATCCCTAGGCAGGTAAGAGAAAACGTATCTAAAACAGATAGATAGATAAATGGATAGAGGAGGTCTTGACCTGCTCATGCCGCTGACAACACTTACTAGGTATAGTTTGTGACTTGTGCAGTTTCCTTTCCAACTTGTGCAAGTGGTTTTGTGGGTGTTTTCTTTTCTCCGCTTATGGTCCTGTGACCTTGTTGTGACTCAACTTTGCGTAACATGGTTGTGTCTTGGGTGCTGTGGTTGCACTTTACTTTGCATCCAGTGATGTAGGTTTTTTTTGGGGTGTTTTTTTTATGCCTTGTTCATATTTCCATATGAAATACAGGTACAGAATACATAATACAGGTGCAGAAGACGGTTTACAAGGACGCAGTTTACAGTTTAAAATACGAGATGGTTATTCCCTAAATGTCTTGACGTGACTCACGTCCAGTTTCGGAGCCAAGCGTAACTTTGACGCAGACGGTTCGTATTTCCATCCTGTTCCTTTCCTTCTCTTCTCACGGAGCAGATTCTGCACTTTGCGTGAGTTGTGTGCCCTGGGGCCAGTGCCCGAGGTCTGTAAATAATTTCTGTGGAATCTGTAAAGGGTTCAGTCTGGTCTTGGATGTCTCCAGATTTTAGATGAGGTCAGGACTAGATTCGTGTGTGTTCTTGAAATCGCTTGAATTCAGGAAGCGCTCGTTGTGTGTCCAAAACATCGTCGGGAGTGGTTAGTGAGGGGTTGGAAACCCAGCCGCCGTGGTCATGCCTCATTTTCCTGGAAGACTTTTCTGTTTCCTGTTTTGGAGCTGAACCTTTCCTAGCTGTCTGACTGCCCGAACCCCCTCCACCCCCACCCCACCACGTTAAAATAATGTGGCCTTGTGGGCATGGGATCACTGCACAAACAGTAAAACATATCGAGTACCCTGTTGTTCAGATCTTAAACGTGATCTGTCAATCAGAAATCCTCCATCAGGTTCTCTCGGCTGTCGAGTTTGCATGACCTCGCCTCAGCATTTGAGTCGGCTTCTCTTCCTGCCATGTCGGCTTGCGTTCTGTTTTGTTTATTAACCCGAAGACATTTGATGGAAATGATGGAAATATTTTGAGACCAGGCTCAATATCGTCCTGCTGTAAAGCTTGAGGATATAACCGGAGACACACGTCTGTGTGAAGTGTTGAGCTGAGAGAAGGCGGGAGTCGGAATGTCAGAGGGTCACAGGAGTGTTGGCTTTCAAAACAAGCTGGCATTTCAGTCACAGCCACACGCAGCTCTATAAGAGGCACCCTGGGAAAAAAAACAACCCCGGTGCAGATTCGGTCCTCTAGACTCTTCATGGCTGACTGCCATCTTTACGTGACGAACAATAACATTTGTCTTCTTTAAAGTCTTTCTCTTCCCACACAGCCGTCCCGAGCAACCTCACCAGCGAAACCATGCAACCGTCACCACTGAAAATCACGAACGCAAGGATCAGCTGAGTGGCTAAAAAAAAAAAAGATCAGCTGATATCTACACGGCGTAACCAGTTTGTTTTCCACCTCGTCGATCTCATCTCCTCTCTGTGCACATCGGGTCGCCGTGGCTACATGTCCGGTTGCCAGGGGATTAAAAGTGCAGCTCCTCCCTTCCCTCGCCTGGGTCTCGTTCCTCCAAAACAAGCATCAAACAACCAAGTGTTTCCTCAGTATGCACTTGGCAAAACACAGAGCCAAAACAAAAAGTCAGCCGTGTTTTCAGGCAGAAGGGTTGATGTGTAGTAAATTATTCAAATCATAATTTGCTCTTTTCTGTTTTTTTTTTTTACATATCCAACAAGTGCCTGGTGGCATCAGAGTGCCCAAATAAACAGCTTTAGAAAGAAAGAAAGAAAGAAAGAAAGAAAGATAGTGGAAGAAGCTCCTTTGCTTTGCTGTGAACCCAGAGCTGCAACCCAAACCCCCAGGGCAGGCAGCATGCTATTCCGTGACGTGTTTACAGATCACGCGCTCGTTTGTGCCGTGCATCTCGACCCAGAGCAACCTCATTCCTCTTAGCACCTGAGCATGAGGCGATTGTCTGATTGAAAGTGAAACATCTGGGCTCCTGCTAAGCAAAAAGGATCAAGATCAGATTTAAAAAAAAAAAAAAACCCAGCAAAGACAGATGTACTTTTTCTGGCGTGTGACTTCCTGCTCCTCTTCTTCCTGTTTGAACATTCAGCAAAAACATGCAGCCTCGTTTCCTCGACTTCTAACCCAGATATCGAGTTCGGTCATGTTGCTCTGTAGTTCTTCTGTTTGTGTGCCGCAGAGTGCTTCAGCTCCTTATCACGAGGTCTATTGTTAATGCTGCTGTGCTGTGTGATAGCAGCAATCTGGACACGTTTTCACACTCGGAGTGCAGCGTCGGTGTTCACGGGACAGCAGGGCGTTGATAAGGCAGAGTGTTGTGAGACCACGCTTATAGATATGTGTCAGTTTGCAGTGCCGACTCGGTAAAGGCTTTGGCGGTAATGTCGTGGAACATCCTGTACTCGCGTGCATTATAGCAGCTCTAAGCAGTAGTTCCCTCATCAGCATTTTCCTTTTTTTTTTAAGTTAATAAAACCACAATGTCCTCAGTCAGCGTCTGAAAATGTAAAGAAACAGCCTGACTGTTACAAAGCTCTGATGTTGGATGTTGGTCCGTTCATAAACGTCGAAGAAGCTCACAAGTTGTTCTGAAGACCTGTAGCTGCATGCGTGTGTAAAGTTATGCAGGAATGACATTCAGCTCGTCAGACATTTCCTTAATGTAAACATGCCCAAGTCCCAAATCTCAAAGTCTCAAGTCACTCGATGTACAACTCAAGTCTAAGTCGGAAACTCAAGTCCCTGTTTCTGATAAACGTCCATCCATCCATCCATCCATCCATCATCTTCCGCTTAATCCCGCTAGTCGGGGTCACGGGGGGCTGGGAGGGATGGCATTACTCTCTCTATCTGTTGGTGTTTGCTTATATGGAAGAGAACACATAGCACTCCGGCTGTTATGCTGCCCTGTGATGCAGCAAGAGGAGCAGTTCAAAAAGCATTAACTACAAACGCATTAATATTAAAAACCTCGCAGCTCCTGTTTTAGAAAATGAATCCATACCTTCTGACCAGTCAGACTTGAGAATTCAACCGTGCTTTGGTATCATATTTATTATTTCTACACTATACACTATACAAATGATTGTGGACACCTTTGTGACCTTCCCATTTTACATTTGGCGCCACCTTTTGCTGTTCTAACAACCTCCAGTCTTCTGGGATTCATTCAGATACAAGAGCATTCATTACTGAGGTTAGGGGTTGGTGTCAGGTGAGGGGGGCCTGGGGGTGCAGTCAGAGTTCCAGTTCATCTCAGAGATGTTCAGCGGAGATCAAGTGTTCTTCTACTCTTCATGGAGCTGGCATTATGAACAGCAGCATCGTGATGCTGGAACAGGTTTGGGCCTCGTAGTTCCACTGAATTGAAACTGTAACGCTGCAGCATACAAAGACATTCGGTCTTATACAATTGTGTGCTTGTAGCAGTTTGTAGAAGAGCCATATATGGACGTGATGGTCAGGTGTCCACAAACCTCTGACCTTGTAGTAATAGATTATATAGACTTCTAAAGTGTTAAAAATAAAATTGTCCTGTGTGATTTATCTAGCGCTTCTCTATCGGGCTCCAGACTGCACTGCTCCAGGCAGCAGGCTCCAGGGCCTCTGTGGTGCTCCTGATGCCCCTCACCCACTAACGAAGATCCCGAGTGGGCGAGGGACCGGAAGGGATCTCCCTCTCAGTGTACCTCTTCACAAGGTAACACACACACACACACACACACACACACACACACACACACATACACAAAATGATGACATGAGGTCAGTCAGTATGAGCATTGTACCCTGAAATGAATACTGACTACTGAAAATACTACTCATTTATTTCCATATTCATTATCATGGAAAATTACTGGTGACTATAGTGTACGAGATAGAATTAGTGGAAAGATCAAAATGCTACAAGTACACTGAAGTACCAGAAAAGCTATGCAAAATACACAGCAACGCCCCCTATGTACATCAACGGTTGCGTTCGGCAGTGTTTATATAAAGCGATAGACGTCTATGGAAGCTTCTAGAGCTGTTTCCACCGTGAGAATCACAAGTTATCACGATTTTGCGATTTTCGACACGGTTTAATAGTTGGAGCTTGTGAGATGGGTCACAGCATTTCAGAGGTAGAAGCAAAGTTTGGATTTTCACATATGAACATTTCAAGGGCGTAACCGTGACTGCAAGAATTCCAGGGGGGAAAAACCTCAAACTTACAACAGCAGCGTGGCCGTAAATAGACTCCGTGTGAACATGAGCAGTGTTGGCTGGCGAGAACCGTTTCACGTGATAGGCGTGCAACACTGCCTCAACATCGGTGTAACATCGGTACACTCGATGCTGGGGCCTCAAGAAACATCAGCGTGAGGACTGTGCAACGTTGTGCAATCCCAGATCCCGCGGAAAATCTACCAAGATCTACCAGTTTTTCTGGTACTTCAGCGTATAAAGGTTTACATTTTCCTTAGTGAGTGTATGAATATGAATATTCATAACCGCATCCGACAGCATTTGATCTCTCAGAAGATGAATTTACATGAGGTTACGTGAGACCTAAATTCAGTTTAGTGCAAATCTGAGGCATATTTTTGTCACGTGGGTGAGTGCACCCTTCCAGAGTCCAGCCTGGCTCAACAGACTTCAGCTGAGTACTCATGCCTCTGTGTGTGTGTGTGTGTTAGTGCATGGTTGTAGGTCAGACATGTGACTGCCCTGGGTGTGTTCACAGAGGGACAGGATCATACTGCTCATTTACACCTGTGACTGACACGTGTGTGCACACACACACACACACACACACACACACACACACACAGTCATGTGAAAGGGCCTATTGTTAAAACAGATGCTGACTAGTTTAACCCGAACAAGAGGCTGAATTGTTTTGAGACAGGTTTCTGTCAGAACAGCACTATTTGTGAAGATGTAATACTAGCGACGCTGCACAGACGTGTAGGTTTACGGATTTGCTGTGCCGTTCAGGATGACAGGTTGACGGTGACCCGGTCGGGTGTGGCGAGCGGAACACCGTCGATCCTGCACTTCCAGTACAAGCTGACCGAGAGGCGTTTCTCCTGCTGGGACACGGTGCTGGCAACCAACAGCCTTTATCTGGAGATCCCCAGCGGAGCTCTGCCAGAGGGCAGCAAAGAGGGGTACGCTTTTTTTTTTCATGCATAATATTTAAACTGGGATTCTGGGATACTGGGATTTTCAAGGTTAAAATATGCCGACCCGCAGAGATCTCAGTAGACGACAAGAAATTAATGTCAGCTGAAGTTTGCCCCATTGTTGAGGTTATAGTGTATTAATGCAGCTTTGTCTCCTTCGTGATAATGAGATTATGCTTATTAGAGTACGAGTTAGACGTCTAGCAGCGATTCATTGTTCACAGTCACCTTTGTGGAGCGTTCTGTACAGCCCAGGATGCCACTATCAGTTAGTGAAGGGGCTGAATTAGCTCTGCCGCAGCTGCCTCTGCATTACGCAAGGCAGGGATTATGTAAAACTGCTGGTGCGTCATCCGCGTCCCTGTGTGTGCTTCCAGTCTTACCAGTCTGTTGGAGTTTGCAGAGGAGAGCCTGAAAGTCGGCTACGTGTTCCTGTGGTTCTACAAAACCAGAGAGGATCGATGTAAGTCCTTTTTTTTTTTTTAATTTCTCGCTTGTATGAATCAACAACAATCATCAATTAATCTTGTGTTTTCTGATCTCATCTTCTTCGGTGTTTCTTCTTCAGTGTCCATCATGAAGACCTTCCACTACATGGGTTTTGAAGTGGTGAAGCCCGGTCACCCTCTGGTGCCGAACCGGCCCGATCTCTCCTTCATGGTCTACTCTATGGACAACAGCAGCTCTGATGAGGAATGAGCAGTCACGCTCGGAAAACAGGACCCCCCCCCACCACCACCACCCTTAATCTTGCTCTTTCTGCTTGTCCTCCTCCACGACTTAACCCCATCCTCACCAATAGACTTTTAAACCACGTGGGGGCCGGCTGGAGGAGTAGGAATAATGGAGAACGGATCCCACAGATCGGTTGCCTTCCTCGGTTAAGTCGGTGCTAAAGGCGTCGTACGCGAGCGCGCCATGTTAGTTCGCACCGAGTCTATACTCCTTATACGTGCAGCCTGCTTGTAGACTGAATTATAGTTACGAGAGGAATCATACAAAGGAAAGACTTTGTTTAATAGATTATAAGCCATTCCGCTTCAGGGTCAGGAATAAAAATTTTTGTTACTTCTCTCCTATTGTTTTACATTTCTCAGTTCTGTTGGTCACCATCCCTTACAGTAGGTCAGGTCTCCCCAGCTCAACGAGACAACAACCAAGGGTCAGACAAGCCCTGTATGTTCTAGTAATCGTAATAAAGATAAGCCATAGTGTTAAATGCTCTGTAGGACTGCTTGAATCTGTTCGCAGTAATGCGGTAAATGGTTACGCGAGGCTAATAACGTGAATGATTTAATATCGTGCTCCATAAAAGGGGTCCAGTATGATGGATTCTGGGGGTTTGGGGTTTGTTTCTATGACCCATGAATGCAGTTCAGCTCAGATGTACCCAATAGGATGAGGTATGGATAGAGATGGCATTTGTAAGATAACGCTAACACTAGACGAGCAATTAATCAGGCATTTAACTGATAATGACAAGTCTCTGAGTCTCTTGTGCTATTTCACAATCATCCCTTGTCCTTAATTTTTTCCCCCCTTTTATTCTGCACCAGTCTTACTTAAGTTGGATTTAAGCTTTGTTAAATGTCTAAAAAAAAAATGCACTTTAGCTGTACATGTCATCAGACTTGTATTCTGACTACGTCACAACACATCGGATGTCCCGCACTTCAAGAGGAAACTGTCGTCCTTTGTATATTTAGCTAAGTTAAATTTGACGGTTGCCAAAGAGAATAAATCCCCCTAGTAAAGCTCACAAGTTTCCACTTTTGAAATGAAACGCAGCACCTTTCAGGCATTCAATCAGGACAAACAAAGAAGAAACAGTAGAGGAGTCTGAAGACATTCCCCATAGCCGGAGCGTTGTGATCTCCTGAGGAAGCCAAGCACAAGCAGTGTGTGGCTTAATGCGCCGTCTCTGGGACTTTGAGTTCTGCATGTGTGTGTGTGTGTGTGTATATATATATATATATATATATATATATATATATATAAAGTAAATA
>JAOVVH010000012.1:3923928-3934192 GCA_028566435.1 Scorpiodoras heckelii
TGGTCCAATTTAGCCATGAAACCTCCCACACTAAAATGACAGGTGTTTCAGTTTCATTGTCCAACCCCTGTATATGCTTTTGGTTGTAGTGAACCACGACCCATCCTTGCTTGCAAAGATTAAGCCCTTGTTGGATACTCTTATTTATGCTCAATCTTGATGGCCTCACCTGTTAACAGTTACACTGATAATTGTGGAACCTTCCAGAACAGTGTTACTTGTATAACCTTGTCAGTCTTATGTTCACTCTGTCCCAACTTTTTTGAGTGTGTTACAGCCATCAATTTCTAAATTTGTTTTTATAAAAAAAATTTGATGTACGTTCGTCATCGAAAACACTGAAAATCTTTTCTTTGTTCTTATGCCTATTAAATAAAGCTTCAAGTGAATTAATTACTCTTTGAATCACAAGGGTATGCTGCGCTTTTTTCAGGATTGCCTTTAAAGTTGTGAATTTTGTAGTTTGCACGTACAGTATGTATAGCTTAAGGCAAATCAACAGACAAGAAAAGACACTGCTTATGTTGGGAATGCACTTGTATGCTCGTGGCAGTCTTAAATTAAAGTAACCTGTAAATGAGTTTTTTTGTGTGTATACATTAGCATATAAATATGAATTTTGATAATATTCTCTAAATCTTGCATGTTATCCTGTCCTGCACCAAAGACATTCATTTCACATAATTATTATTAATAGCTCTTTACGCAATAATTTTGTACATATGTTTAATTCAAGTGTCATTGTTCATTTTTTTGACAAATCCATACAAAGTATGCTTTATATTTTCGTTCATTTTTACAAATCTATACAAATATACAGTAGAGTTCATAACAGTATGCAAGTGTTCGTGTAGCTGAACTGAAGTGTTGACTCAGTGTTTTACAAATCTGTGCATTTTGTCCACAAAGTTATGCCACTGTTCTTCCATTTGTTCATTTTTGTAGTTGTATAGCTGAACAGAAGTGCCTGCTTGCAGTGGATACTTGCATGCATGCTTTGCAGCCAGTATCATTTATTGCGCTTTTGTGACTTTGCGTTTTCTAACATGAAACTGAATACTGTGTATGACAAATGCGAATGTACCATATAAAATATTAGAATGTAACTGATGTGAGACAAAAATGATCCGCACTTTCAGACTTTCAGAAAAGACAAATACATCATTTTTCGACATAATCTCCCTGCTTTTCAATACCCTTTGTCCATCTGTCAACAAGCGTTCATATTCTATCATTAAAAAATGTTGTAGGCTGAGCTACGAGCCATGAATGCACCGCTGTCTTCACCTCTTCTTCAGAAGCGAATCTTCGTCCTCATAGGGCTTCTTTCAGGGCAGCAAACAGGTGATAGTCTGATGGGGTGAGATCAGGACTATAGAGAGGATGCTTTAATACCTCAAAACACTTCCTCCATACTGTGCAAAAGTCTTTGATAAATATCAGCACCAGACATTCCCTCAGAGCACAAAAAAAAACCCCCAAATCACTGCATGCTGCTCTTCTTTTGTGCAAATCGCAAGTGGGGCAGCCGTTGTTTCTCACACGGCAGTCACAAATAACCTGATGTAACACATTCAAACCTTAACAGCAGTGACTGCAGAGACAGCGACATCGTACAGAAAGCACTGATAAGAACAGAAGTTTTAATATAACCGGAGTGAGGATATTTTTGACTCACTCTTATAGTTCAGCCAGGGGGATTCAGTTTTTGGCAGTTAGAATGATCAGATTGTTATACAACATTATAGAACGCAAAAGGATATAATTAGGATTGAAAAATTGGGAAGAAGATCTCTTTGTTACTCCTAATGCTGAATTTTGGACAAACATTCTTAAAAACACACTTAGCATGACTGCTGATACTAACCTCCACCTTATACAATATTCACAGAGTACACTACACCTTGCAAAAGCTACATAAAATGGGAACAGTAGACTCTGAAACCTGCACACACTGCTCAGTAAACACCTCAGACAACTATATACATGCATTATGGTATTGCACACCCATCTGGCAACTTGTTATAAATTGATTAACTCCACTACTGAAGCAAACGACCCCCTGTCCCCATTACTCTGTCTGCTGGGGAACACATAAGCAATTAACCTAAACAAGGAAGAAAGTAGAGGGCTTTTGGTGGCACTAACCATCACTAAAGAAAACTTACTAATAGAACATATATCAACAGAAAATTTCTGAGCATCTGTCAAAAAACAAACTAATGAATATAAAAAACCATTTAATTAGGATTTGTGAATGCCCGTGGCCAAATACCCAGCCACTAAACATTGTGTTACGTACGTTCTGAGCCTTGTTGAATACTGACATGACTCGTGTTTGTCTTCTTGCTATATTTAAAGGTTTACCCTTTGGAATATCCTATTGGATTGATTAGCACAATATGCTTAATACATATGAATGCAGTTTTAGGTTTGGAAGAGATGTTAAATATGAGCAACAACAACGAAAAAAGAAGCAGTTTGTTTGTACGAGGGTGAGTCAAATATTATCCGCACTCTGGTTATATTAAAACATCTGTTGGCCGCACTGTCTTATCAGCACTGTTTTATCCGTACAAGGTCGCTGTCTCCCCAGTTTCTGCTGTGCAGGTTTGAATGTGTTACCTCACGTTATGCGTGACTGCGGTGCGAGAAACAACAGCTGCCCCACTTGTGATTTGCACAGTGATTAGTTTTTTTGTGGTCTGACGGTGTGTCTGGTGCTGATATTTATCGAAGACTTTGTGCACAGTATGGAGAAAGTGTTTTGAGGTGATAAAGCATCCTCCCTATAGTCCTGATCTTGCCCTATCAGACTTTCACCTATTTGGTCCCCTGAAAGAAGCCCTACAAGGACGAAGATTCGTGCCTGATGAAGAATTGAAGACAGCGGTGCATTCATGGCTTGCAGCTCAGCTTAAATCTTTTTTTATGATGGAATATGAAAGCTTGTTGACAGATGGACAAAGGGTATTGAAAAGCAGGGAGATTATGTTGAAAAATGACATGTTTGTCTTTTCTGAAAATTGATTAAAGTAAATTCTACAGCCAGAGTGCGGATCATTTTTGACTCGCCCTGGTAGATTATTGCATTTTTGAAAATGTAGGGAATAAACAAAGGAAAAAAGATATAAGAATTACAATGGAAATGAATCCTACTTGAATTGATCCTACTAGTATAATCCAGGCCACTGTTGTCCAACTAGATGTTTGTGATCTTTTGTATGCCACGGAGAAGAGTCTTGTATTCGACACAGTCTCTTTGAAGGTTAGTATGCTCTTGGGTATTACTGGAGATAAATACCACCTGCCATCTTTCCCTTTCTTTTTCTCATCTCATGCATGTTGGATCACATGTAGACCTTGTAGAGCTTTGAACCAGTTCTCCAAAGTTGGCAATTTCCACATCTCTTTTCTTCTGAGTGTATATTTCCATTGTTATTACTGTTGTATATTAAGTAGCGAGGTTGTGAAGATGAAGAATTCTCTGCTGACACCATCTTGATTATAAAATGAATATTTATTACAAAAAAAGACAGGTATCAAGTTCAAGCACCATGGTATGCTTGATGAGGTATCAGGCCAATATCTCCTCTGAAGTACAGTTAGATTTTCCCACTACTTATAGGGCTGTTGTTTACAAAATTAAAGGCATCATATCTGGAAATGAGCTCATCTTTCCTCGAACTGGGGAGACAGGAGGTACCCACTACTTAAACATTAACATACCGGTATGTAAACTCAAACACTACACAAAGGTTCATTGACCTATGGGACCATCTCTCCCCTGTTCCCCAGCCTGACCTTTCACATATATCTGTATAGAAATGGATTTGGATACACTCATATTTAAATCCTGATCACTACATAAATCACTTCTTAGGCCCAAGATACAACATTATACAGTACAGTGTATTGTTATATGCATACTCTGAACCCTTTTCTGAAGAAACAGTATGGAACTCTGTGGCTTCTGTTGGCACCGAGTGGCATTTCTGTCATTTGCATTGCAAGTCATAATAGCTATAAGTCCTGCTGTTCTCTAGTTACCTCAAATTACTTTATAGGCAGATTAACAACATGGCAGGAGACATACAGTAGCTCAGCAGAAATTGATAATACAGCACTTTACATCACACAAAGACCATTGTCCTTAGGTAAAAAGCCCTCTTTATATTACAATGGCTAGTCATTCTCTCCATTCCTCATCAGAAAAGCATAAGGGTGCTATGTTTATAGCCACATTCGTGCAATTTTTCTGGGCTTATAATGACCCAGCAGTTGAACCACTATGTTCAACTCTAGGCTTAGCAAAACAGCATGGGTTTGGGTGAGCCTGGGTCATGAGGCATCTCCAGTGGACTCGGCTAGTACTACACATCCCACAGCACAGAATACTGGTCATGGTGGAATTTGGTATGCCACAGTGGATTTTACTGAGAGCTTTAAACAAGGATTTGGACAGACAGCTCAACCACACCTGAGCTCTGTGATATACCCAGGCCAGGATGTAGCACACTTACTTACTTTTCATTCTATGCCAAGTGTGGTTAGTACAATCTGCTCTGCTGGATATGTGCAAATCAAACTAGTGATGTACCAGGGTTGCTCTTTGTTGGGTTGCAGAACCTAACAAACTTACTTAAAGAAACCTCTGTGGTAATGAATACATTTTAAAAATATCTGATTACTCGATGAACTGGAAAAAAAAAACAATAACCGTAACAGAATATGGGAACTACTGGAAAGTTGCATGTCGGAGACCAAGCATTAAATTGTCTTCGAGTGCAGAAAATATCACTGTTTTTGACATAAACATTCTCTCCAGAGTGATATCTTAACATTACACCACTACTTAAAACAACAGTGTATCACTTATCCCACTGGAACCCAGTACCAATACCAACAATATCTATGGGATAGGATATTTCTGCTTTTTCATTTTTTAAAATTTTATCTAATTACTTATTCACAAGGAATCAACTATGGATTTATTTATTTATTGATTGATTGATTGATTGATTGATTGTTAATTTTTTTGAGCTATTAAAAAATGAACAAATGAACTAATTTAAACTCTTTCTATCTAAACTATATAAAATTATATCATACAGTGAAAACACTATACCACATCCTGTCAACAAATGGGAAAATGACCATGAGCATAAAACTGATCATTTATTTATTTCAGATATGTAATGTGACTAATACGCTGACTAAGACACTGACAAATACAAAAAGAGGCTAATGACACATACTGTAGCTGATTCATGGAACATGTAACACAGTGTACTATGCCTATCTTGGAGCTTACAAACTCAGATAAATTCTCAACCGGCACAATTACACTGTACTTACAACTACATCCAGGCTTTTGGGTTATGCACACCATTTTATCACTTCTAGAATGAAATCAGACACAAGCTGTCACTGTCACTGGGGTGCAACTTTCCAATCTCCCCCTCCTTGTGTGTCCTCATCCTCAACATGATATATGTGTTATATCTTATTCCCCTAGATATTACCTGTAAATCCAGAATTGAATGTACCATATCACATTTGCTGAATCTTATTAATTGAACAAAAATCAGCATCATACGATTATCAACATATAATTGTTTGTTTAGGTTAATTGGTAGCTTTTACACTAGCTGACAAGTTAATACCCACAAACAAGTATCTTGTAGATAGATAAGCATGATAGTACAGATACACTAAAAGTGCCAGCATGCACTGAAGTCCCAAGTATTTGTGCGTCTTTTGCTGCCAAGCTGTGTTTGATTTAATGATGTACTCTATGCATGCACATGTGCACAAGTTCCCCTCCCCTGGCTTTTAACTCCTTTTTTTCTGATTTGCTTTTTTTTTCTTTCCTCCCATTTTTTCTCTCCCTCTGCTTGGAGTGGCTTGAATTGTCTAAAAAAAATTTACTTCCTAAGTCGCTAACCAAATCCTTATTGATTCAGTTTGTTTTGTGTGTGTTCATATGAAGAAACATTTGGCTGGAAATTGTGGGGAACATGGTTGATTTGCTCTAGTGTTTAACCGGAGGTTGCCTACTTGACACTCCTAATAAAGTCGCTTTAAACTGGATTAAATCAGAATGACCTCAACATAAAAAGGTTCATTTTTCCCAGAACTGAAAATGTTGGCAGGTGGCCAACCATGGCTCAGATGAGGGTACGTGCAATTGAATTTCTGAACCCAGGCGCTGCTCCGCTACACTTTAACTGCGTCATTAAAGAACCTTGACAGATTTGCTCAGTGCAGTTTGAGTAATGTAGGGTGTGGGCTAGGCGTGTTAGCCAGCCTCACGGAGAAATATATCGCTTTGAAGCCTGCAGCAAATAGCATTTAGCTAGGGAGGAAAAGGCCAACTTCCATTTAATGAACTGGCAAAAAACCAAACAATCATACCAAATATACTGTATATTGGCTTTAAGTGTTTTAAAGCTGTAACAAGCTGTGAAAATCTTGTCGGAGTCTCGCTAAGGCCAAACCTGAGTATTGGCAAATGTAAAGGAGTTTGACATCTAGGTTTCCTTTGTCTTTGTTTGCCTCCCATATACCTTGCTGGTATGGTGTATGCATGTGTGGAGCTCTGTCATATCTCAACAGTTAAATTCAAACCAATCAGGCGTTGTGACCACCTCCTTTTCTCTACACTCATTGTCCATTTTCGACACAGTGTTTAAAAACTCCAGCAGCTCTGCTGAGAAGGTTGAACATGCCATGGCTTTTGATTCTTCTTAAAAATACATGTAGTGAATGACATGCAACACACTACTGAGGTAGTGTTATACCTTTTAGGTCTCAAATTAGTACCTGACACTTTATTAAGCTTTCCACAGACAATTGTGAACTTTTTGTAAAAGCATACACATCACTGACCACTTTATTAGGAACACCAGTACACATGCTTGTCCATGCAATTATGTAATCAGTTACATAATTATATAATCACTGGGGATAGGGACACTTTCCTTTTGTCATGCAGACAGAAAATTGAAATGAACAGAACAGAAGCTTGACAAGATTTTAATCTCTGTGGCTTTTTGTTGTCATTAGGTGGCCACAAATTGTAGACACACTGGTTTGTTCAGGTTCTCAGTCAATGGACTACTACATCCTATATCAAATGAATATTCATGAATACAGGAAGTGATGTTCCTGTTCCTAGGATAAACAGCATTCAAAACTATACCAAAGAAACATAATTCATGCATCTAGTAGGATGATTTAAGGACCGGATGTCAAAATGAAAATGAGTTGCTCTGTTGTCAGATCTTTCCTCAGGTCACTGATGAATGACCTTCCATTATGTATCGTTCCACAACCACAGGAATTGTAGCTGCATTACTATAAACTTTGCCTAATCTGATAATCATAACATTTAAAAACCAGAGGCCAATACAAACTGTTCTAAACAGGTGAATACTGAGATGTGTGAATACTGGGAAAGTTAACCAGTTAACTAGCTAACTTGCCCACATGTGCAATGTCCATTTCCAATTTCTCCTTCCTCCTTGCAATAAACCATGCTTTGTTAATTTTATAGCGCCAACTTCACAATACACAATATACAGTAGATGCCATCCTCATTAAATGAGCAAAGATTTCACACCTTTCCGCTAAGAAAGTAGTTGTAGGCATCACAACAAGGATACACTTGTGGTGTAAACACACTCTGTATCAACTAGGTAAGGATGCACATCAAGGTAACTCAGTTCAGGCATAACTTTTAGATTTGTGGTTAAAAGCTGTTCACACAGTTCACACAGAGTATTTTTACAGCCACAATGTTGTCGTAAGTTCAAGGTTTTCCCCCTGGAATTCTTGAAGTCGCGGTACACCCTTGAAATGTTCATATGTGAAGATCCAAACTTCGCTTCTATACCTCCGAAATGATACGACCTATCTTATGAGCTCCAACAATTAAAC
This sequence comes from Scorpiodoras heckelii, assembly GCA_028566435.1. Lineage (NCBI taxonomy): Eukaryota > Metazoa > Chordata > Actinopteri > Siluriformes > Doradidae > Scorpiodoras > Scorpiodoras heckelii. The sequence goes on from JAOVVH010000012.1 coordinate 3,931,870, forward strand.
CGTGCTGAAAATCATGATAACTTGCCATTCTTATGGCAGAAACAGCTGTAGAAGCTTCCATAGATGTCTATTGCTTTATATACACAATGGCGGATGCAACCAGTGGCGTGCATAGGTGGCATTGCTATGTATTTTGCATAGGCTCTTGTACCAGTCTTTCTGGCATGTCAGTGTTCATGGTAATGTCAGCATTGTGAAACTATGTACTTTGCTTTGCTGCAATTTCCCTTTTCGGTTACTTGCTTTCAGTGGTCATAGGATCAAACTTGGCCAGAAACTTATGACGATAATAAACAGATGCTGCAAGCAACCAAGAATTTATATAAAATGAAATGTTCCTTTAATTCAATAATGGTAGACCTTAGGTTAGGTATATTTTATTAGTTGTAATAAGTATGGTATATTATAATTCTATGGCTCACTTCTACAATATAGGACACTCTCTGGTCTAGACCATGCACATTTCTGGTTTAAATCTGAATAGGAAAACAGATATGAAGACTTTGAGCACTAAACAATTACAGATACAGATAGTACCACTGCATTAAAATACCCCTAATAGTTATAATCTGTGGCCAGCAGTCCCAGACAGAATAATTGGACATGCTGTCTGGGTAGGAAGGATGGCAGAACTCTCTTCCCTGTCAATTAGAATGACACTAGCCAATAGTGGGTGTCTGTGAGCTCATGTATATGAAGGAGGGCAGTAACACTTTCCTTCAAGTGTGATATTGCATGAGCAGTAGTTCGAAAAGATGCAATGGCTGAAATGCACATGTCTCAGGAAAATGAGATAATTCTCATGCATGACGGCAATGAAGTATCTACTCACTGGAAACTGAGGTAGTTTGTACAATTATAAACTGGTACCTTAAGTTTCCCTTACTTTTTCCTCCCCAACACTAACCTGGATCTCTATTATGAAGCTAAAGTACAAACTTCAGACATGAAACATGTCTTAACTAAATACATTTTAGGTAAGAAACAATGATTATAAATCATAAATCATAAATCAGTTTTTAATGCACTATAGACATATAAAAATTGTAACCAAACTCAAATGTATTTTTTAAGAGCAGTATTCAGCATTGGTGAATTAAGTTAAATAGTAAAGTAAAAGTAATAGTAAAGTAAAGTCAGTCTTTATTTACAGTTGAGGTTTTTTTTTATGTTACTGTTATCTCAGGAGCTGATTATTTCAGACAAATAAAGATCAGCGCACTTGATCGGTCACTCTAAATTGCCCGTAGGTGTGAATGTGTGCGTGAGTGTGTGTTGTCCATGTGATGGACTGGCGAGCTGTCCATGGTGTACCCTGCCTTCACCCGTTGACGCTGGGATTGGCTCCAGTCCCCCCGTGACCCCGACTAGTGGGATAAAGCAGAAGATAATGGATGGATGGGATCAGGCTGAAATGAGAAGAAGGCTGTTTCTAGGGAGCTGAATTTAATAAGTATGAGAAAATGGCCAAAATCTCATACTGATGTTTAAGTGAGCTCAGTTATGTCTAGGAGAAATAGGAATGGACGAAAAAGAGATCATATTTTGAATTTTCCTTTCTTCTGGGTCCAGACATATGGAACAAAGAATGAAGTACAAAACAAAATAACTGTTTGAGTGGCTATGCCTTAAATGTGTTTACCTCTTCTGCATCTAATTGTACAGGGCGAGTCTGAGAGATCTGACAATGTTCATATGCTGATTTCTCAGACACTAGTTTGATTAGAGTAGTGGCTGGTGGAGGAAACGGTAGCTCAGTTTATGCCATTTTAGCCAACATGGAGCGGTGGTCAGGACAACATCATGCATTCATTGTTGAAACATTTTTTTTAAAAATGGCGACTCGGTGATTGCTACTCAATGGATATTTCGCATTAAGTTCAGTGTTCCGCATCACGGTGCTGTGCCCCCTCAGAACACAATTAAAAAATGGGTTGAAAATTATTATAACAACGCTTCTGCCTTGAAAATGAAACCACTCTGCAAGCCATGTACACTTTGAACACCAGAAAATGTTGAAAGAGTGCGTGCATCTGTAAGGAGTCCGCATTGTGTGCAGTGAGGGAAGTCATCTGAGTGATATAGGTCACAAATAAAATTGGCATTAAAATGTTAGTGTAATGGTTGTACATTCAAATAAAAGCTATGATTAATTATTCATTCATCTTCTTAACCGCTTATTCCTGAAACCAGGGTCACGGGAGTGCTGGTGCCTAGCTGGCAGCATAGGGCGCAAGACATGATCTACCCTAGACAGGGCGCCAATCCATCGTAGGGCACACACACACACACACACACACACACACACACACACACACACACA
>JAOVVH010000012.1:3990495-4001558 GCA_028566435.1 Scorpiodoras heckelii
AATAATAATAATAATAATAATAATAATAATAATAATAATAATAATAATAATAATAATAATAATAATAATAATATGTATTATTATTATTACTCATAAAAGTTGCTTTGAAAGATATCATCCGAATTCCAAACTTACATAAGCCACAGAAACCATTAACACATACTCTTTGAAATGCACATGTCTAGGAACCACGGTGCAATCTGGAACTCAGACATCCACTTGATAACTAAATTGCTCCTTCTATCTATCATAAGCTTTGTAACACCCAAGTGGAAATGGCTGACATTTGACAAAATATTTCAAAGTACATTATATCAGCTCCCAACGATGGAAATGAGGTCGGCTCTGTAAGCCACTGAGGTGCCTTGCTTTCAATAAAAGTTCTTGCATTGTGAATCTTGAACCAGTCAATCAGAGCAGACCTTCATGATCAAAAAAACGAAATAGGGAAAATAGATCATTTCAAACTGGCTTGTATAACCGCGTATAGGCATTTTACAGCCCAGCAAAAGTCACATACTGTCAGTGCCTTCTGTATATCAGAGAACAGTTTAAAATACTGAATAAATAACATCATGTGGCATTATGACAAGTCACAAAAAATGCTCAAAAAGCCCTGGGGTTACAAAAATAGTGATTATTCATGTATGCCCATGTGTAAAGTTTCAGTATGAAACACTTATACATCGCTTAACGCTGAATCCAGCCCTATATGCTGAAACATCTTTACTTTAAATCTACCATTATTCCTAGCCTACCATTATTCTTAACATGCTTTAACCTTGTATTTAGTTTTCGCAGATCATTATTTATACTGTTCTTAATAACCTTTGTTAGTTTTGTTTTGAATATTTTGCTATCTACTGTATATTATTTGATCATCGTGGCATTTCAGTGATTATACTGGTGCCAGAGTAACTAGACTAATAACCCTGGCTTGTTCTAAATTGTTGTTGGTTTGTTATATAATGTTCTGCTATATGCTTTATAAATAGCTGGGATTCTTCAGACAGTCTGGCTGAGAGCAGCATCATTGTGCCAGTACTCATTACAGCTGAAATGGGGGACAGGAAGGGGAGACGACAGTCCTGCTGATAATCTTTTTCATTAAATAAATAACAATTTTGACCTTTAAAATGCCATAAAAACAAATGAGTTGTCCAGTCTGATAAGGGTAATGGTGCAATACTTTGCTTAATTTTTTTCAGTGATAACATTGTTAGATTTATGCAGTGAAAATAAGTAAACGGCTTCTATATTTGTGGTCACAGAGCACAGCCATAACATTGGCACATTATATATTTTTTGATATCTTTGTGGCCAACAGCATTACTTGTAACATACACTGTATAGACAAAAGTATCCGTACACACCTCTTAATTGTTGAAGTCCGGTGTTTCATGGAGTCCCATTGCCACAGGTGAATATCAAGCACCGAGCCGTGCAGTCTGCCTTTACAAACATTTATGAAAGAGCGGGTCATTCTAAGGAGCTCAGTGACTTCGAATGTGGTACTGTAATAGGACGCCACCTTTGCAAGTCAGTTCATGAAATCTCTTTCCTCTTAGATATTCCACAATCAACTGTGAGTGGTATTATTGAAAAGCAGAAGTGTTTAGGAACCAGAGCAACTCAGCCACAAAATGGCAGACCATGTAAAGTTATATAGCGGCATCGCTGAGTGCTGAGGTGCATAGTGCATAATAGTCACCAACGGGGACTGGGTTTAGTTGGTTGAGCAGCTGCATGCAAGCCTTACATCACCAACCATAATGCCAAATGTCCGATGGAAGGGTGTAAAGCAAGCAGACACTCGACTTTGGAGCAGTGGATAATATGTCCTGTGTAGTGACGAATAACTCCTCTCCATCTGGCAATCTGATGGACGAGTCTGGGTTTAGAGAATGCCAGGAGAACGTTACCTACCTGACTGCACTACGCCAACTGTAAAGTTCGGTGGAGGAGGGATAATGCTACGGAGTTGTTTTTCAGGGTTTGGCCAAGGTCCCTTAGTTTCAGTGAAGGGAAATCGTAATGTTTCAGCATAAGACATTTTGGACAATTGTATGCTTCCAGCTATGTGGGAACAGTTTGGTGAAGACCCTTTTCTGTTCCTGCATGACTGTTCCCAGTGCACAAATAAAGGTCCTTAAAGGCACAGTTGGATGAATATGGTGTGGAAGAACTTGACTGGCCTACACAGAACCCTGATCTCAACCCCATCAAATCAGCACCATATTTTTGGGATGATCTAGAATGGATATTGCAACCCAGACCTTCTTATCCTACATCAGTGTCTGACCTCACAAATGCTCCTCTGGATGAATGGGCAAAGTTTCCCACAGGCACACTGCAAAATATTGTAGAAAGCCTTCTCAGAATAGTGGAAGGTTTTTTTTAGCAATGTCAAAAGCTCGTGTAGGTGTAATGTGTAGGTGTCCAAAGATGTTTGTCCATATAGTGTAGCTCATAATGGTTTAGATGTAAAAGGGAGTTTGATAGTGGTGTGGTTAGAGGTCACTAGTGGTCTGTGCTGTTCAGTCAGATCAGTGCTTTTCATTCTGCCTAAGAACCAGCGTATAGTCAGTGCAGCCTAATGGCATATACAGAAATATACTTTCTGTCTTTCTTGACATTTTAGGATGGTATTTATGTGGTAGTGCCATAAATGTGGAGGAGTTTTATATTGAAGTCCAAAATAAATTTGATGAGAACATACATCCGAGGATGCACTGGGACTAATTTTCTGGGATATTCCCTGAAGTCATCAGAACTTTGCAGTGTGAGCAGCCAGCAAAGCCCTGCACTCAGCTTCTATTGCCTCACAGTAAGCATGTCCTCTCTGCAATAGCCACTCTTCCATCAGCTCCTGATGTTTGGCACACTCCCTGTCATTTGGCTTCTCAGTGTGACCTTCCCATGGCACTGCTGGCTCTATCAGTGCCAGTTGTTTGAGGTCTCTAACCAAATCAACATATCAGACTGCAGATATGTTGGTATAACACTGGGAAGATATTTGAGCTGCTTGCCCAGGTCAACTCTCAAATGCTGAACTGAGGCCTTGCTGAGTGGGCCTGCTGGTGTTCTGGCTGTGGCTGAAGCTGGCTCTCACAAAGGTTATCATCATGCTGAGCGCAGAGCGGTGGTGTTTGCTAGGGATGGCAGAAGAGATGTTTTCTGCAAATGCCTTCAGCACATGTTCATAGCACCAAATAGCAACCATCTCCCAGGAGTTTCAGACAGATGCTTAGGGTGTGCTTTTCAGACCCTGTTCCTTGACAAAGAGGGCATGATGGTGACTCTTTTTTCCCTGTAATGTGGAGGACTTGGCAGGACATCATAGAAGGCCTGGATCAAGAACACATGCTTGTGTGTGTCTTCCAGATGTCTGTTCAGGTGATTTTCCATTCCAGCATGCTCTCACGTGTTGTCCAGTCTCCCTGCTGCTTTTCTCCTACTGTCTTGCAAGTACATGCTTCCTCCACAACTGCTTGCAGCTCTTGCTCTACTAGCCTCCATCTGTCCTTGCCCTGGGTTGTGTATCGGGGCTTGGTGGAGTGTCCTAGCCTCATTTATCCACTAACCGCCATCCCCATTTTTGCCTTCTGGCTTTAACTTATTGTGGGCCCTCCACTTCCTGCCTGTCCTTGGCAACCATAGTGTCTCTGGAGTCCCTTTACTGTAGTGCTTCCCTTATATGAGAGCCCATGAACTCCTCAGTAGTGCTATTGAAAGGAGTCTGGAGAAATCTGGAGTTTGGTGTTCCTTCCATATAGTAATGCACCTCTCAGGCCATATAACAGACCCAGACATCTGCAGTGATAGCTGTAGATTCTCCTCTCCAAGGCATCAATCATTAGGCACCTACTACTATTTGTTCTCCAGCTCTGCAATTTAATCAGTATATAAGCTACTATGTTTAATAGTTTGTTTCCTTAACACAATAAATGCCAAATTCAATGTTTAATCCGATTACAAGCAAACACTCAGTTAAATAATTTCAATAAATTGTCTTTTGTCTTATCCTGTCACCTTACAGTTTCATTTGCATAATCAGCTACACATTGATTCATCAACAACAACAAATACTCTTTCACACTTCACTTTCACCACAGTTTTGTCTAGATAGTCGCATGTTGAATTAATGGCTCTCACTGTGATTTTGAGCAAGGAGCTAAATGGAATGAATCAAGGAAGAAAGTAAAGCGTAATCCAGCAGAGGTGATCGCTAAAGTGCTAAATTAACAGAGGATGCCTTTGAAATCTGAATAGCATTGACACTGCTGACTACTGTGTGAAAAAGAAAGAGTAATGCTATTTTCAGGGAGTTAAGTTTCACATAAGTGAATTGACGTAGATTCTTCCGCAACTAAAAGACAGCTTTGGTGTGATTTGGCCTTTATTATCCACAAGTACTTTTGATAGTTTTTACTGGTGAGATAAATGGTGGAAAAAACCTTGTTGTACGAAATGGGAAAAAATAATTTTTAAGCTGTTTGAGATCAGAAAAATAATGTTTTATCCCGGTGTCTTTTTATCTCTTGGAAGACAATGGTGCAGATGCATTTGGTGGATTTTCAATGTCAACCCCACTGTTTAGGTGGCACACCACTTATTACAGCTCAGCGCATTAATTTATGACTACACAATTAGTGACAGAGTTAAAATATGGAAAAAATGTGAAGGTTGCACATCGTATTAAATGTGCATGCCATGTATGCCATTTTCACTAATATCAAACATTTGAGCTTCAATTCTGAATATAAAAATGATTTTCCCTGATGCTGTCACATGGTTGTTTATTCATGACTATAGTAGATTAATACTGTAAGGGACAGGTGATGTTTATAGATGTGATCTCCTGGTGTCTATTAACTTTGGAAAATTACATTGAACATATTTAATTTAATTATTTAACGTTAACTATTTAACGTTATTTAACAGTGAAAAAGAGGATGATTGATGAAGGTGGCATTGAAACAACATGACTGTAGAGTTTTGAGAAGTGACTGAGATGAGACTACAGGGCATGACTGATATATTTTACAGGATGATTTAGATGACTCTGTTTATGGTTGAAGGCCAACACAGTGGTGCACTGCCAGTGGGGTGGCTATGCAAAATTGCCCCTCATCACCATAAAGAAGTTCATGAAGGTGAAGATATGAGGGTATCTAGTTGATATGAGGCTGTCAGAGTAACATAAAACTGCAAAGTTTGGCTGAGAGTAGACTGAAGGTGATGGGGATGAGGCTATAGGTCGAAGCACAGCTGAAATTTTGGGTTTGGGTGAGATTGATTCTGTTTTGGTTTAAAGAAAAGGTTAAAAACAACAACAAAAAAAAACCCTTGATGTTATGCCATGCTAGATCAATGTCATACATAGCTATATAAAGCATATAGTTCATGTTTGATAAAAATGTAGACCAGGTTTTCTATGAGATTAGATTAGATTATGATATTAGATTATTAAATTATTAGATTATTAGATTAGGGCTCTGACTATAGGGTGTGTTTAAGACAAGATTGTAGTGACTTTAAGGCCCATACAGTGTACATGTGCCCTAAAACAGGAAGTCTCCTTGTGGACACAAACATTCATAATGATTCATAATGATAAATTAGTGGAGATTATTTTATGTTGCTATAATGGAATAAATTAATATTTAAATCCTAGGATTTCATATTATTATCCAGGTACTTTTTATACACAATGGGCTTCATTTATCATTTATATTTATTTATAAATCAATTGTAAAGTGAAAGTGACAAATTTTTGACCCTGTGCTTGAACACAGTGAAATTGAACCTCCGCATTTTAATCCATCTGTGCAGTGAGACTCACTAGTGAAGACACACCAGGGGGCAGTGAACACACCTGCCCAGAGCAGTGGGCAGCCCTAACCAGCACCTGGGGAGCCATTGGGGAGCCACGTTTCAGCCGAGTCCTGTTGGCCACGGGAATCGAACCCGGGACCTTCCGATCATGGGGCGGACACCCTAACCACTAGACCATGACTGCCCCAGTTACTACTTGTGCGCCCTCTTTTAATGCTGTGCAAAACTTTATTAGAGCCAGAACTAAGTGACCAACAAGTGACCAATCTGGTGGTGGTGTGTCTCAAGCTGCAATGTGTTGTATAGTCCCTAATGTGAATCTACTTTCCTCGGCATTGTTAAGGGTGCATTGGTGTACCAGGGATATCTGGCTGTCGTTTGACAGAATAACAGCTTCCCTGTGTTATGTGCTTGGTATCCACGATCACCTGTACAGTAGATGTATTTTTTTTTCCCTCTCTATTATAATGTCAAACCATTTTCATTTCACCTCACTTATTCAGAGCATCACTTCCAAATACAAGTGCTTTATTCTGATTGAACAGATAATGCCTGAATGAATATGAACAACAAGCAGAGAATTCATTTTTTCCCTTTTTTTCAGGGACTGGGATCTCATCAAACAGAACAACAACAAGAAATGATTGCGTGAGCATTGTATGCGTTGTGTGGGCATGGGGTTTTCACTTTAATGTTCAGCTTTAACAGCTTGTTGGAGCTCATGGGGAGAGTTGAAAGGCTTCAGCAAAATTCACTTAAAACTAGCTGGTGCACATTTTTGATTTGCAGTGTACATGTGCAATATATGGGGGCATCATGGTGGCGCAGCAGGTAGTGCTATTGCCTCACAGCAAGAAGCACCCAGGTTTGATTCCCGGGCCACACCAGGGTCTCCACTGTGTCGAGTTTGCATGTTTGCAGACACCCTGTGTCTGTGGAGGTTTGCTTGGAGATACTGAATTGCCCATAGGCATGAGCGTGTGTGTGAATGTGTCTGCCCCGCGATATACTGGCGACCTATCCAAGGGGTTTCCGTGCCATCCAACCAGTGAACACTGGGATAGGCTACAACACCCCCTGCGAACCAGAAGGAGGATAAGCGGCTTAAATAATCATTCATTCATTAACTGATGCACGGGGAGAGCATGCAAACTCCACACAGAGCAGCCCGGGCTGGGAATCGAACCCGGATCGTCTTGTTGTGAGGCGACAGTGCTAACCACTACACCACCGTGCTGCCTATTTTAAGACTAATTTATTTATTAATATATATTATAGTAATACGCAATTAAAGTCCTGGGAAAATTGGAGGACTTGGCCGCCCTGCTTAAATAATTAATGAAGGAATAATTGTGCAATATGCAGACATACACACAAGCTTATGGTCATGATACTAATGGATGATGAACTATTCAGATTTTGGCCCAGCTGCCTTACTGAACTCCAAAATACCAGAAAACTTTGAAAGGGTGTTTCATTGAGATAATAAATCAAGTTTTCTGCAAATTGTTATTTGTTATAATTGCATGATTCAAAAGTGAATTTTTTCCAGCTTCCCTGTTTTTTATTTATTGTTCTCCATATTTTCCTTACAGTGTGTGTGTGTGTGTGTGTGTGTGTGTGTGTGTGTGAGAGAGAGAGAGAGAGAGAGAGAGAGAGAGAGAGAATCATTATTCATTATCCAGGGTATAGTTACATCTTGTTGTGTTTCAGGAGTACACTAACTGGTGTATGCAGAAAGGAAGGGGAATGTGGACCCCAGAGAGAAAGCTTTTATCTCACCTGGCCTGCATTGAGTAAATCATCTTCCATCGTCTACTGCAGCATCCACTGTCTGTGAGTATGCTTGTTAATATTTCCTGAAGCCTGACATGACATATGGCAAATCTTAAGCACTTAATCAAAAAACTTATAAAGCTGTCGGAGCATGCGGCTGTTCGGGAGCTGAGGTTGTGCATCTGACATAAACCCAAATAATGTGCATTTACTAGTCTAATCATATACAGCATACAGAATGTAATGGAAAAAAATTTTAACAAGATACCAGGGCAAAATATTGCTCAATTAAGTCTTTTTATAATATACAGTTTATGATTCATATGCATGATTCATAATATACAGTTTATCCTATATTGATAATATATTGTGTACAATTTATTATTTTCATTTACTTTTTAAAGGCAGACACCTTTATTAAGCAGACAACCTTATCCAGAGTGGAAGTGCTTTGTAGTATCTATCAATAACAAATCCTCATGCTATTTCACTAGTTCAGAGAGCATTATCACTCATTAATACCCTGCTGGGAAAGTTAGTATGACGAGAAACTTTTAAAAATAGAGTGCTAAGTCAAGTGCTTAGTGAAGAGGTAGCTCTTTATTCATCATTTAAAGGCAGCCAGTGACTCTGCTATGGACAGACAGGAAAGGTTTGTTTCACCATCTAGGTGCCAGGACAGAGAAGAGCATTGATGCATTTCTTCTTTGCACCCTGAGAGATGGTGGATGTAATCAAGCTGTGCTAGAGACTTGGAGGGAGTATTGTGCAGTCATAAGTGTTTTAAGGTAGGTGGGCACTGGTCTGCTTTTGGCTTTGTAAGCAAGCATCAGTGATTGTGAAGTGGCAGCTACAGGAAGCCAGAGGGAGCAGAGTGGAGGGAGCGGAGCAATGGGCAGGTGTGGGAAAACATGGGGACATTGCTAACAAGTCTGGATTTGATGCAGTAGTCTTGTCTTGAAATGACAAGGGACTGGACAAGCACCTTTATGGTCAGATCCTAGAAACCTGCATGACCAAGTCAGGCAAGAAGGACATGCTTGTCGTCATGGTTACCCCAAGTCTGTATGCAGTGCCAGATGGTGTGATGTGGAAGGACGTCCAGGGAGATCACAGGATATTGATATGAAAATGCTCCTGAGATATACATCACCTCAGTCTTGCTGAAATTTAGTATCCATCCATGATGAGATATCTGCCAGGCATGCTGAGAGCCATGCATCAAGCATGTTAATGAGTGCCTGAGGGAGGAATGGATATGATGAGTAGAGCTTCATTAGTATAGCTATGGTATGAAAACCCATATGACGATATGACCTCAAATATAGAGCAGGAATGGGAGGAGAACAAAAGGTGACCCAGCACTGAGCCTTGTGGGACACCAGGGGATAATCAGCATGGAGCAGATGTGGATTCTCTTCATGTCACCTGATATGAATGTTGAGGAGAGACTTTAGCAAGAGACAAATTAATTATTTGATTGTTTGTTAATTGAGTTTCTAGCACAGTACATATCTGTATGTTCTACAGTTTGATTTGAGTAAGATCTGATTACATGGCTAGCAGTTCAGTGTGGTGATAGCAGATTATGTAGGTGTTTGAAACAGCCTCTTTAATCACTGCAGCCTCTCTAAGTTTAACCATCCAAATAAATTGGGTCAACACCCACAAGAGCAAATTGAACATATCAATACTCCCACTACAGTGCTTTACATAATCACTCTAACTTATCACTATCTATTACAATAACCTCTGTTTGTCCTCTGTAATATGCTTATTGTCATAATCTCTGCAGTGTGGTGTACATAAATAGGCCCATGAAAATGGAAGCAAGTTTAATTTATAGAGCATATATAAAACAATAATATTTGCCCAAAGTGCTGTACATATATAAGAATAACAAACAAAAAAAATGCTGAAGTACTGCATAGCAGTGCCAAATATGAGTGTTAAAGACAAAGAATGAAGTGAAAAAAAGCATACCAAATTTCTAAATTGTTGCTTAAACTGTTCTTAAAATATTAAAATGTATCAGATGCAGCACCACATATGGACAAAAAGTAATGAATCGTGGTGTGCATTGAAAGAATGTGGTCGTGATGCAGCATGTGACACTTCAGCCTTTACATCACAAGATATTGGCTACTAGAGTGCTAGATTTTTGTTTAACATTATTCACCTACTCCACAAATGAAACATAATGAGCTATGGTAATGCACCTCCTAGAGGCCAACTTGCATTAAAATGTTCATCATTTTTTAGCAAAGCTGTTTTTGAGCTATTTCCCAAAAGTGCTTTGAGCCTACCCCACTTCATGGGGTGCTAGCACACCAGACATCAGACATGTGGGGCTACAACCATACCAAGTGTCATGTGGATTGGTGAAGTCTAAGTACACTGAAGTACTACTGATACTAACTGGTACACCAGTTAATACTTGGTAGGGAATACTTGGAGGGAACGTTGCACAGTCCTCACACTGATGTTAGTTGAGGCCCTAGCACTGTATTCCGATGTTACTTGAATCAGTGTTACACGTCTATCACGTGAAACGATGCTTGCCAGCCGACGCTGGTCACGTTCACACAGAGTCTTTTTACAGCCACACTGCTGTCATAGGTTTGAGGTTTGTAGTCATGGTACACCCTTGAAATGCTCATACGTAAAAATCCAAACTTTGTTTCTACCTCTGAAATGCTATCTCCCATCTCATGAGCTCCAAATATTACATTGAAAATTGCAAAATCGTGATAACTTGCCATTCTCACAGCGGAACCAGAAGCTTCCACAGATGTCTATCACTTTATATACACGCTGGCGGATGCAAAAAAAAAAACGGCGTTCATAGGTGGCGTTGCTATGTATTTTACCAGTTTTTCTGGTATTTCAGTGTATATGATATCGTCCACAAAATATTGGTGAAGTAAAAGGCTATGCCTAGGCTATGAGATGAGTATTGGGAGAACAGGTCTACAATGTAATAATTCTTATGCAGTGCAGTGTACGCATATATGTTTTATTCGACAAAAATGTGGTACTGATATCTCCTGCCTGGCTACAGATGTATTCTGGGTGACAAAGGAAAAGGTTCACTTTAATATGAGGTCTATATCGGTTTCTTTTTGATTGAGAACACTGATTGGATACATATCTCTGGGGGCAGAAGATCTCACTATATATGGAGTGCATCCTAAGTGGTTCCTTTCCTATTTTCATGTTGTTTTAATCTCATCACAGACTCACTGATGGACAGGATTCCATATTGCATAGGATAATGCATGCATATTTCTCTGTGGAATGGATAAAGAGAAAAAAAAATCTCTTTCCAGAGTCGTCACTAATAACCTAAAGGGAAAGTGACACAAAGATAGAATTGTGTGTGTATGTGTGTGTGTGTGTGTGTGTGTGTGTGTGTGTGTGTGTGTGTGTGTGTGTGTGTGTGTGTGTGT
>JAOVVH010000012.1:4040772-4053721 GCA_028566435.1 Scorpiodoras heckelii
CAGCTCTAGAAGCTTCCATAGATGTCTATTACTTTATATACACACTGGTGGACGCCACCAATGGCATGCATAGGTGGTATTGCTATGGATTTTGCATAGGCTTCTGGTGCTTCTGTGTATATCAAATGCCAGTCAATTCATTTAATCATTTCTTATTAATGTGTATAATTATTTTGAGAGTATAAAAAATGGAAATGTTTATCATTGACATTGTGGTCAGGAAAATAAACAGTGTTAAGGTCTCCTTCTAAAATTGAGTCCAGCCCATGCCGCTCTAGTGTGAGACAAATTTAAGATCACGTAGAAGTGCTTTCAATTTCAAGACAAGACCAAGTAAGTAAAAAAGGTGGTCTCAAGATCGGTCTCAAGTACTACAACACTATATACATACAGTGCCAGTATTTGCCCCCTTCCCAGGTTCTTCAACTTTTGCTAATTTGTCATATTTCAGGTCACATGTTTCAGATCATCAAACTAATCTAATATAAGACAACATGACCAAACTCACAATGCGGTTTTTAAGTGATCAGTTCATTTCATGATATTCAAAACCTGTATCACACATGTGAAAAAGTAACCTTATAACTGGTTGTGCCACCTTTTGCAATCAACCATTATTGCTAAGTCTTGTGATGAGTCATTTACATCACCGTGGAGGATTTTTTTTGCTCACTCTTGATCTAACACGATGCATGTCTTCTCAAAAGTTCCACCTTTGAATCATCAGTGCACAGAATAATATCTCAAAAATCTTGTAGGTTGTGTTTTCTTTCACATGGTTCCATTCAGACTTGTTTACTCCTGTTTTCTCATTTTCTTGCCAAGTACTAATAGAAAAGTCATCACCCAGTGACCAAGACCTCATATGTGCAGGGTATAAAAGGACCCTTCTATGTCATGCTCATCCACTTTCCCATATTTGTCTTGTTGAGGAGTTGAGGAAGTGGTTCAAGGTGCAGTGTACTACACTCATATACCTTGAGTTTTCCTAGTCTTGTTCTTCTTGTTAAAATCGTCGCGAGTGTTCTGAGGTACACTGTATATGACTGTATATCTAATATTTGACTTATTACTAATTTTTCCACGATTGACTGTCTTGCTGAACAGGAAACATGGCCTGTTGTTTAAGTTGTCTTGTCGAGTAACTCATCTTAAAAAAAATCAAAGTCCATAAAATTATAAGCTTGTGTTATTTGTTGAGTCTATTCTGCTAAGCCTTGATGGAGCTGGATGATGGGCATGATCAATGCCCAAATTGTTTAGGAGCTGAGCATCTGTCACAGGAACAGAGGATGATTTCATTAGTGGCACAAAATGCACCTTGCAAGCTATGAAAATACCAATATCTATTCATGACGTTACTGTTGCATTGCTCTGAAACTGGTCAAACAGCAGATATGGCTGCAGAGCCACTAGGAAGAAGAATGCAAAAACGTAAGCAGAAAGCAATCACATGGTGCAAGAAATTGCTCTTCATCTGCATATTACTCCTGTGGTTTGGCTTTTAATGACCACAGCAGTGGATAAAATGAGGTATGTGGGATCACATCCATGCTGTAATGGCAACCCAGACCACACAAGTTGTTTTTTTTTTTTGTTTTTTTTTTGCATCAGAGTAGGGCAAAATCAAACCTCGAAATGACATTTTACCCAAACCCCAGAGTAATCCGTACTTTGGTTCTGAAATCACACAGTTGACAAACATAGGTCTGTACCACAGAGGTGCAAGAATCAAGTCAATTGGTTATATTGACTGTAGAACTGCAGCTTCTACTATAAATGGGCAATAGAAATAGTCTATGGAGCAGAAATCCTGACCTTTTGTTGAGATATTTAAACAAAAGAGCCTTTCTGATGGAACTGAGCTGCCTCTATGAGACATGCAGTCATAAAATTATGAGTAGCTTCAAATCACTTATGTTAGCCTTTCTGTCTGGTAGGGTTGTTGACAGGACAAGCTCCAGTGATCAGAATGGGAATTTTGCATCTCTGATCATTTCAGTGACTGTCAGTCATATTGCAATAGCATGTGTCAATGTTGGTGACAAGAGCCTGCAAGGTGTTGTGGTACTACTAGTACTGCGGCAGCACTAAAAGTGTCACATGTACTAGTGTGGACTGACAGCATCACAGAGGTGTTTTTCTTAACCACCAAGAGGGCAAAACATTGCAAACAATGTTGAGGTGGGTGAGCACGCTCCGGAGGTGGGTGGATACATGCCTCCTGTCTCCGAAAGCTGTGTACCTACTGGGATAATACAATCAGGAAGCAGGTATGTTGTCTTGCAGCAAGCCTATACCCAATAATTGTGAAATTCACAAGAAGCTGGTTGAAAGCAAAAGGTTTTCTGTTTGCAAGTGAGAAAAACTCAGTACTCGATATCCTTTTACGGACAGAACGTATCGACACCTGTGACACACACTGGCCAACACAATGGCTTAACATTTACAGTTATGGTATTTGGCAGACAGCATTATCCAGAGCAGCTTAAGTGCTTTGAAGTCTTTATCAATAAACACATCCTCATAACTAGTTTAACAAGGTTAGCGATTAACTGTCAGCCCTAAACCCTTTTGAGGAGTACTTCATGAAGAGGTAGGTCTTTAGTCATCGTTGTAAGACGGCCAGTGACTCTGGACAGGTAGGGGAAGTTTATTCCACCACCTAGTTGCCAGAACAAAGATGCATGTCAGTGCTAGAGAATCGAAGAGATCATAATGCAAAGCAGGGTGCGATTAGTGTTTTAAGGAAGGGGGCTGCTGGTCTGTTTTTGGCTTCGTAGGCGACCATCTGATGCAGGCAGCTACAGGAAACCAGTGGACGGAGCGTGGAGATGGGGTAGTGTGGGAAAAATTGACAAAGTTGAAATCAAGCTGTTCAGCTGAATTCTGCCTTATTTGCAGACGCTGGATTGTGCACAGAGGCTGACCTGCCTGAAACGGTCGGATGGCAGTTTAATGATGTGAGGTAAGATGGACAGTTGATTGTCCTTGGATACCCCGAGGTTGTGTGCAGTGAAATATAGTGAGATCTGAGACTTGTTCAGAAAGATGACAAGATCTTGACATGAGGATACATGTCCAGGAATGTTTACCAGCTCAGTTTTGTTAGGATTGGGTTTCAGTTTTACTGATGAGCTGCCATCCATGATAGCTGCCAGATATTCTAAGATACATGCAGTGCAAAGAAAGCCCAATGTGAGAATATGACCTCACTGAGAGAGTGGGTATAGAGGAAGAAAAGAAGAGGACCAAGCAGTGAGCTTTGTGGGAGATCAGTGGGGAGTGACTGGAGCAGATGTCACCTGATATGACTGTCCCTCCAGGTAGGAGGGAGACTATTGTCATATTGACTATGTGGAATGCTGCTGAAAGGTCATGTAGGATGAGAACTCATGACAGTTTGATGACAGCCTTCCCACTACTGTCATTTTATGAACGATTCTCAGTCCTAATAAAGAATGGCACAATTTATTAATGCTGTCTTTTATTTCCTGGTGAGTTGCACCATAAGTACATATTACAAACCTTTGTGACAACTTTGATACACAGCCTTCACTATTTCCAAAGAAACTGTACCAGTGGTCAAGAATGAAAGAGGAGTGGTATGACTGAGTGAAGGACAAATAGGCCATCTGGTTCAATTGGGTTTACAAGAAAGAGCAGAGGACAAGCATGACATAGTCTTCATGCAGAGTTTGAATTACAGTAAGTCGTTGTCTATCATTTTGATGGGAAGGGTTGTAAAAATAACACATTGTCTTTTATATCCAAATTCAAGACGGTATACAGTGCTGTGCAAACGTATTTGCCCCTTGCTAATTCCTTGTTGTTGTTTTTTTTAGCATTCTTGTCATAATTAAATGATTCAGATCATCTAACTAATTTTAATATACGATAAAGACTTCCCCCCCCCAAACCTAATAACTGGTTGTTCCAATCTTGGCAGTAACAAATCCAATCAAACATTTGCGATGACTTGCTGTCGAGGAATTTAGGCTGACCTTTCTTTGCAGAATTACAGTAATTCAGCTTCATTGGAGGGTTTCCATTCATGAACTGCCTGTTAATGGTCTTGCCACAGCATCTCAGTAGGACTCAGGTCAGGACTTTGACTCGGGTCTGACAGTAATCATGCCTGGGTGTGGCTTGTGAAACTGAAATCCAGTTGAATTTGGTTACCTGGTCGATTTATTGGCTAAGGGGGCAATTACTTTTTCACATAAGGCCAGGTAGGGCTGGAGAGCATTTTTACCTTTTTCAAGTAGGTTTCCTTGGATTATATTTGTCTAATATTAAAAGTAGTTTGATGATCTGAAACATTCAAGTGTGGCAAAATAGAAGTTGGGAAGGGACAAATACTTTTTCACAGCATTATGTCACTATGTATTAGCTTTTACAGCCTAGATTATTTAAGAATCTATTTCTTTCTAACAAGCACATTGGTGGAAAAAGAGTGAAATCTTGACTACAGAAAATCGCATGAATTATTTGTGCATGTATGGAAGTTGCAGTAATTGCGATCTGTATTGGCTATTGTTCACTATCTCGCACAGCTGCTTCTGCATTCATGAACACAGAAGTACAGTACACAGGTCCTCCAATGGTGCTGAATACCATGAATACCATGCACACCTAGTTTGCACACCTCTGTCAAGAGGCTTATCTGTAAATAGCTTTGCTATTAGCAATCAAATGACACATTTTGTGGGTGCATTTGCAATATTTGTCTCACCACTTCAACACCAGATAACCTCACCCAAATGATAATACAGTGTTTAACAGAAATGGTCAAAGTTTACATGGAAATAATTTAAATGATTCATTCAATCATTCATCTTCAGTAACTGCTTTATCATGATCGCAGTCACGGTGGATCCTGAGCCTATGGCAACATTTGGGATAAGGCTGGAGAATTATCTCTGGATGGGATTCTGGTTCACTGCAGGACTCTATCATATACACACACCCAGTCCTTCATAGCTGGGGGCAATCTAGCATAGCCAGTTTGCCTACTTGTATGTCTTTGGACAGCAGGAGGAAAACTGGAGAACCTGGAGGAAACCCACGTGGCCTTGTGGAGAGTAGTCCAAGCTCAGCATTGCTACCCATTGCTACACCATGCCACTGAGTGAAAATAATCTCAGTTTGCTGATAAGTTTGCTTTCTGCTGATATAAGTATTCTCTAATAAAAGAATGCCCACCTTTGAATTTCCACCCTATACCTTCATAACTGCTTCTAGCTTTCTTTATTACTGTAGATAGTAGATTTTATTTGAAAATTTTAACATGAATTCACAACCTTGTTCTTTTTTTATTTAATAATGTATTCATCTTTTGCTAAATGGTGCTAGATAGTGATCTAGTGTTACAGTTACAGCGTAGCTCCAAAGCAGCAAGTGATACTTCTTATCAGCATCAGTGGCAAGGGGTTTGCTATGGATCCTGACAGAGACAGTATGGAAAAGATAATCCTGCTCCTGAAGTCGATGTGCTACGTGGTGGAGATGGGTTTTTCAACTCAAGTTCCATTAGTTCCATTCACTATGTACCTTTGCTTATCCTTAAGTACTTTTTACTTTTTGAATTGCAGCACCAGCAGGTGCTCAGTGTGGCGTACTAAAGCCGACACACACTTGAAGCCACACGCTGAGTGGAAGCTAATTTGAGGGTCCTGTACTTCATGGCTGCTATGCTCCTAGAGATCTCCTAGAGATCTTCCAAAGTTCTCACACCAAACACTCAAAGCCTGAGGAGATATGGAGGGAGATGGAGTGGGGATTTTGGGAGGCAATCCTCTGGAGAAAGTCATGCTGAAGACCAGAAATGCTTATTGCAAATACGACATAAATAGCTCATTTAAAGTTAGTGGAAAGGTCTCTTAATGCAAAGATCTTTATCTGTGTCTGCATTGATTTTCAGTCTGGCCATATTACCCTGTTCTGAAAGGTCAATCCCACTGGCTCCCATTCTGCTGAAAGCCAAAATAGACTCAACCAGACAGAAAGAGAGCACGAGAAAGACATGGAGCAGCTTATGGCTAATCTTTAAATGGAGCATACTTCACCAAATCCTGTCGACTTATTTATTATTATTATTTCTAATCTATTAAATTACACTTCCATAGATGTCTAGCGCTTTAAATATATCCAGTGGCGAATGCAACTAATGGCGTGCACACGTGGTGTTGCTATGTATTGTGCATAGACCCCAGTACCAGTTTTTCTGGTATTTCAGTGTATGGTTGGAATACTGTATCTATCTTTTCCGGTAACACACTCCAGTTAAGCTAATTATAGTGAGTAGGTAAGCTTATAAAGAATCCTGTCAAGTGTGACAGAGGTTTGGTAAACAGGATGGTCCACTGAACCAATCATTGGCTGCCATGTTGCTGAGAGAATCTCAAGGTAACACTCGTCATTTTGGGGCAGACAGATTGACGTGCAGGCTTCGTAGATCAGAGAGGTCGCAAATTCCACTGACTTGTTGTGGTTTATCAGTCAGCATTAGGCCACGAGTTTGTTTGTAGCTAGCTGTGTGTATGTATGTGAGTATGTGTGTGCAAGTGCAAGTGTGCTTGCTTAGGGAAAGGAGCTGAGCTAAGCATAGCATTACTGACGCATTCCTTAATTGGATTTGTTTATTTATCTATAGCGGTCATGCTGATTTACACTGCACCCTAAATATGTCATCCTGACATGATGAAGATATATTATGTATCAGTGTTTAACTGGAATAAACATTGGCGAAGGGTAAAGTGTATATTGGTCATTCATTCTCCCAGTTCCAATGGTGGGTGTATTCAGGTAATGAAGACGTGAAGCTCAAGCCACCACTGTTTTTGACGGTGGTATGTGCATTTGATGGTGTCAAGCTAAAGTGTGTGTGAATGGAAAGAGTAGCATTTTTCCAAGCGCCCTCCACCCCCAAATCCCATTTGTCTGCCACGTGAGGACATTTCTAGCCACTATCAGAGGGTAATAACAGCCCACACACACATACACAGGCTCTTTGGCCCTCTGTCAACAAGACGTGAATGACATAAAATGATACCCAGGTCCTCTCTAATGGCTCCTCACACTTTGCTTTCATTTCTGAAAGCTTTAATAGGTGCTTTCTGAAATGCCTCAGTGTTTTTCTTTGTGATTCTTTGCTTTAAATGTGTTCCTAATGTAGACACTCTTATACTTTACGCATGCCGGGCCTCTTGTTTTGGGCAAATGTTATTTGGATGGTCATTTACCCCAGACCATTAAAACACATTAAGGATTTGAGCTTCTTGTTCAAGGAAATGGATCAGACTCCAACAAAAGAAGTTCACCTGCCTCTACTAATTCACTCGCCAATTCACAAGCCTCTTTCTCTCTACATTGAAAAGTGCATCGTGTGTTTTAATCCGCTTCTTAACAAGCCTAACGTTCGTGTTCGCCTATTTTGCGGCCCTGTTTTCAAGTGATAATAGAACGGCTTTTCAGTTCACTCTTACTGTTCATTTCAAGCGACCTGGGAGACGCTTCAAGCATTAGCCTTTAATTAGAGCCTCCACCACCTAGCCAGGGTTGGTGGGAGAAGCCAGGCACAAACACAGGCTTGAATCCAAACCCAAATCCTATAACAGTGTGCAGTTACTCTATAGGGCATATGGTATCAGTGCAATTACTGATGAGTATTTTATGTTTCTAAAAGGCATGGCTTATCTCTGCCTGCTGTTCTGTTGTTCTAGTAGTTCCTGCGGTTACATAGTGCTCTGCATGCATATGATCTGATTTTCACTTCCAAGGAGGTAACATGGGTTTAGATTATAAACTCTACTTGCGGAGGAAAGAAAACGAGAGAAAGACAGACAGTGAGAGAGAGAGAGAGAGAGAGAGAGAGAGAGAGAGAGAGAGAGAGAGAGAGAGAGAGAGAGAGAGAGAGAGAGAGCACTTGTGAATGGAGCAGTAGAAGGCAAGAAATCTGGTTACTAGAAAAGAGGCTGGTAAAAATATGTCTCTGTTAAACAGGCGCAAGCAGCAAAACCAATGTGATCGAGAGTGATGTGATGACACACTAACACATGTCTGAGATCCTCTAGGGAACAGATCCATAGAGTTGCGATGGTGATTACTGGTGAAAATTGAACCAAGAGTTTGTGTGTCTGTGTGTGAGAGAGAGAGTCTTTGTGTCTCCACAGACATGAATGTGTTCCCCAAAGGCCATTAGGAGCAGTGGAAGAGTATTTAAAGGTGCTCCATTTACAGATCCTTGAAAGATAAGAGAAAGGAAGGCAGACAGTGTGAAAGAGAGAGTATTCTTATATATGTGAAGATACATTTTGCTATATTTCAATCATCATCAATGCCATACTGTAATATTCAACTAGTCTTGTATTCTGTTTTGACCTAGTTAGCATATTGTCTAAACTCCAAACCCTGCTGTATATCAAAGCCAAGGAACTACAATCCTGAGTAAAAGTCTTAGGCACCCCTATGCAAAAAGATTTTATAATATAAATGTCACACACACCAAAAAAAATTTGTATGTCAGTAACAAAAGCAACACATTAAATAACAGACCACTTTTCAGATAAAAAAAAACACAACTGAGTGTCTTGGAGAATCTGCCACAACTCTTCTGGAGACTTTGACTGTCACACTTACTTCTTTTTTGCAGTAAAACCCAGCAGCCTTCATTATGCTTTTTTTTTTTTTTTGTCTGAAAAGTGGTCTGTTATGTAATGTGTTGCTTTCGTTACTGACATACAAACATTTTTGTGTAACATTTAATTTTTTGTTGGAAAAGTAACATTTGGATATATAAAATATTTTTGTACTGACAACTTAATAATGCAGAACTAAAAGAAACCATCAGTAACAAAAGTCGTACCTAAAAACAATAGGGTGCCTGAGGCTTTTGCACAGTACTGTATGCAGACAAACAAACAAAGTTGTGAAGAACACTCTGGTGAGATAAAATAATTTAATGGCATCATCAGAAATACGATCTGGTATCTCTAAAGGAATACACTGATCAGAACTGGAATAAGTAGTATTCTTTGAAATAATTTGCACAATTTCTCCCTGGTTTGTAAATGAGTTAATACACTCTATGTTATGATATAATCCTTTTTTTAATATATTGGTGTTATTTTCCCCAAAAAGCCACAAAGAAGCATAATGTATTATTGAATTAAAAATAGGATCATATAAAGTTGGGTTTTTTATATAGTTTTGACAGAAGAAATAAAGTACGGTACACTGGCTTTTAAAAGTCTATACACCTCTATGAAAAAGGTTTTTGTGATGTAAAAACCAAATAAAACCAAATAAGGTCAAATCTTTTTCTGCCTTTAATGTAATATAAATAATATAGCATAACCAATTTACAATTTGTTTTATGGTCTGATGATACCAAGGTAGAACTTTTATGGGCATAATTTTAAAAGCTGCAAAAAAAGCAAGACAGCTTACCCTCCACAGTGAAGCATGGTGGTGGCAGCATCATGCTATTTGGCTTCAGCTCTTCAGCTGGGACTGGGGCTCTATTTAAGACTCAGGGATTCATGGATAACTCAAATTAGGAAAAAAGCAAGAGGGTTTACCCTCCAAAGATCACCATAACCACAGTGAAGCATGGTGGTGGCAGCATCAAGCAGCTATCAGGCTGCTTCTCTTCAGCTGGGGCCGGGGGACTTTACTCAAGACTCAGGGATTCGTGGATAGCTCAAATTAAAAAAAAAACAAACTTGCTGTCCTCTTTCAAACAGCTGACTCACAGTACACATCAAAAAAGGAATGGCTTCAGAAGGCAAAGATCAAAGTTTTGGGATTGCCAAGTCAGAAACCATATCTAATGACTTAAAGAGAGCTGTGCACAGGAGCTTCGCTTCCAATTTGATAGATCTGGAGCATTTTTGCAAGGAAGAGTAGAATAAAATGGCCAAATCAGAAAGTGCGAAGTTGGTAGTGTTGCTTTATTACAAGAAAAAGGTGCTTTTTAACTGGGCTCTGCACATTTATGCAACCAGATTTTTGTACATTTTTGTTGCCTTTTTCCCCTGAAAATCTTTCTATTTGTTTTTCAATTGAATTTTTTTAGCGGCTATATCAAATTGAAGTTGGAAAAAGATCTGAATTGACTTACCTCGCTTTTATTTTTTTACATCACGAAACCTTCAATTACAACAAGCGTGTATAGACCTTGTATATCCACTGTACTGTATATCCTCAGTGCACCATCCATGATTGTAAAGTAATAAATACAGCTGTTTTATCAGTCTTTTTATCAGTCTGCTAAATGCAGGTCATAATCACTGTAGAAATTCAATTAGCCAATTCACAATAACTCTACTGCAAATTGCATTCTGTTCAATAACAGTGCTTATTCAGATTACCTCAGTAAATTAGACATGGAAGTGTTGTAATATAAATACTGCAAAATGCATGTTCTACTGTAAAAAAAATTACAGTGTTCTTTCAGTTTGAGGGAGGGGAGTTGTTATGCTTAATTACATGTTAGGAGTGAGATGGCATAATCAGGAAATGTCTGCTGTACATACTGGCTTCTGTGTTTATATGCAGTCGTATTTATTTGCTCTCCTTTACCCTGGTGTTTCAGTCAGCATGTGTTGGCTTTCATGTGTTCTGGGAAGTGTATGACATTAAATAAATGTAGTGAAGAGAGAGGGCTGTAATGATGAGCGTGTTAAAGCAATTACAAAAAAAAAACCTGAATGATGCCCATCTTTGTCTGCAGTAGTCGTTTGGGTGGTGATAGTAGGTTGTTTAGAGAGAGATTTTGCAAAAGGCTTTATTCTGCAGCCTTTAATTAAGGTTTAATTAAAGGAATAGCAAGACTTAAAGTGACTGCAGCTGTTTATTTTATATACACTGAAGTACCAGAAAAACTATTCAAAATACATAGCAACGCTGCCTATGCGCGTCATTGGTTGCATCCGCCAATGTGTGTATAAAGCGATAGACATCTATGGAAGCTTCTAGAGCTGTTTCCGCTGTGAGAATGGCAAGTTATCACGATTTTGTGATTTTCAGCACGGTTTAATAGTTGGAGCTCGTGAGATGGGTCATAGCGTTTCACAGGTAGAAGCAAAGTTTGGATTTTCGTGTATGAGCATTTCAAGGGTATACCGTGACTATAAGAATTCAGAGAAGAAGAAGAAGAAGGAGGAGGAAGAGGAGGAGGATAAAGGTTAATATTTAAGCAACAACCATTGTAGGTGAAGTCTCACTTTTGGTAAATTAAATAAACAACACTTCTTTTTCCACCATTTCCTTTTTGCTTGAACATGTTATGGTCTCTGAAAATCAATGCAGCTAGAAACAACTGAATAAGTGGAACAAATGAATAAGTCGCTAGTCATAAAGCAATTTTCCCAGGCCAAGATTTTCCTGATATGCTAATTTCAAATAAATTATTCAGCTCTACTTCGTAGTTTTCCTTAATAAGGAGCAGAGCATCCAAATCCAGAGCTCCTCAGATTTGGGCACAGATAAGGTCAGTTGTGGACTGAAATATCACCACAGCTGCACTTTAGGTAGACGTCTACTAAACTAATAAATACAGAAAACACTTTCTTAGAATAACCAATTACACCTAGATGGCACCAGCCCACTCCAGGTCACAATGCACGTTCACACCAGCAAAGCCAATCCACATTCCAGCATGGTTTTTGGGAAGCTGGAAGAAAATCCATTCAAAAACACAGGGATAAGGTTCAAAGTACCACACAGACAGAAACCCCCAAGCACAGGATTAAACTTGTGAAATCAGTATGGCTGTACACATACTAAGCTGAGCTGCACCTCTCCTGGGTTGAAAAAAAAAAACAGACAGATTTTCTGGACTGGATTAGGACATCTCTATAGCCAGGGTTTCTTAAATCTATCTACCGAAGGTGGAAAAAGGACTGGAAGAAAGGAAGCTCAGGAGGACATGAGGCAGCTTAGTCGAGTAATTTCATCTTTAATTAGTTCTAATTCCCTTGTGTTTAACACCCAGCAAATTGCAGTTGCATTGTTGTCGTTTCCCTCCAGCTTATAATTATTGATAGTGTGAGGGTCAGCATTCCCTCTTAAGCCTCTTAGCTGAAGTATGAAAAGGTTGTAAGAGAGGCCCTCAGAGCAGACGAGAGAGGAGGATGAGCTGCTGCAGCCTCATTTTCATTCTGTCATTCCGCCTTTTCTTTCTCTTTCTATAAGGTCTTCAGTACAACAGCGTGTAACAATAACCTCTTCCAGTACAGTTCATTGGTCTAATTAAGGCTGCTTCTCTCAGACTGAAACGATTCATCTCCTCTGGCCTTGCCCTCTTCCTGGTAGCCCGGAGATGGAAA
Organism: Scorpiodoras heckelii; assembly: GCA_028566435.1. NCBI lineage: Eukaryota > Metazoa > Chordata > Actinopteri > Siluriformes > Doradidae > Scorpiodoras > Scorpiodoras heckelii. Next base: position 4,053,105 of record JAOVVH010000012.1, read on the forward strand.
AGGATGTGAAAGAGCAGAATGCAAATGAAAGAGTTGAGCCCAGTCCAGGGAAATAGAATAGCCCACAGTGATCAATAGCATTAGGCAGTTCCAGAGAAGAACACGCACACAGGCTTCAGAGACAGATTGAACTGGACTCTGTCAGATCAAGGGTGCAGCTGTTCCTGTGCAAATTAAAAGAGCTCCTTCTTCTCCAAAATCAAGTGTTTAATGTTTTAATAGCCATTTACTGTAGATTCTAATATATTTATGTATGTGCTAACATTACCTATTATTAGGGATGCATCAATACCTACACAAGTATCAAGGTGTCGACTTGATACCATACTCATACTCATATTCATAATATAATACCAGCATCCGATAGCAGGTGATGCTATGTGACTTTAAGGCAACTGTAGACTGAAGTACCAGAAAAACTGGAGCCTATGCAAAATACATAGCAACACCAATTGTGCATGTCACTGGTTGCGTCCACCAGTGCCTATATAAAGCGATAGATATCTAACAGGGGTTGGACAATGAAACTGAAACACCTGTTTTTAGACCACAATAATTTATTAGTATGGTGTAGGGCCTCCTTTTGTGGCCAATACAGCGTCAATTCGTCTTGGGAA